>MJUT01015859.1:316353-333637 GCA_002080005.1 Gigantidas platifrons | reverse complement strand
GGGTGTCGGAGATTTCCCTGTCTTGCACTTTTGCCGGTGTTAGATTCTATATATCCTTCGCGAGCACCTGGGCACACCCCTCGATCCTCTTAAATTATTTGGTGGGGTCCGTGTTGCTCTCATTTTATTTGTCTGTGTTGTAAATGTTAGCTTTATGTCTATGACTTGGATAATTTATCTATTATGTCAGTGTAAGAAGTGTTTGAAGATACCAAAGGGGTAATCAGAATCCGTATATCGAAGAAGAACAGACAACACAATGGTAAAAAGGAAAAGTAGAAAAGGACAAACAACAATCTACAAAACAAACACATAAAACTAAAGAGCGAGCAACACGAGCCCCACTAAGCACCGGTGGTAACCTCAGGTGCGCCGGAAGGGTAGGCAGTTCCTGCTCTACTAGTGACACCCGTCGTGTTAATCTAGTTACAAACCCGGTGATAAGTCTTGAAAGAGGAAAGGACCGGGAAGTTTTCCTGTGGATGAGGGCAGAAGCCAATCAACAAATTATTGTCTTCTTCACTTGTAAGTCAAACAGGTAGAATACGGTCTTTTCCTCATTCGTGACATATCACTAGATTTGTTACAGGAGTAATACTACGTGTGCCACTAGTGGAGCAGTAGCTGCTTACCGTTCCGGAGCAATTGAGCTCACCATGAGTTTCGTTCAATCTTTAGTTTTCTGTGTAGTGTTCTTTTAGATTATTGTTTGTCTTTAAGTCTGTGTTTTTCTTTTTGGCATTGTATTGTCTATTCTTCTTAATTTTGCAGCTGCTGGTTACCCCTTGTGGTACATTCAAACTGTTTCTTTGATGAGATTATGATTATGTCCGATTTGTTTCAAGTCGGGCCTAGCTCTGCAGGTTGTTTCAAGTCAAGCCAAGCTCTGCATGTTGTTTCAAGTCAAGCTAAGCTGTGCAGGTTGTTTCAAGTCAAGCCAAGCTCTGCAGGTTGTTTCAAGTCAAGCCAAGCTCTGCAGGTTGTTTCAAGTCAAGCCAAGCTCTGCAGGTTGTTTCAAGTCAAGCCAAGCCCTGCAGGTTGTTTCAAGTCGAGCCAAGCTCTGCATGTTGTTTCAAGTGATGCCAAGCTCTGCATGTTGTTTCAAGTGAAGCCAAGCTCTGCAGGTTGTTTCAAGTCAGTCAAGCTCTGCATGTTTATTCAAGTCAAGCCAAGCTCTGCAGGTTGCGTCAAGTCAAGCCAAGCTCTGCATGTTGTTTCAAGTAAAGCCAAGCTCTGTAGGTTGTTTCAAGTGAAACCAAGCTCTGAAGATTGTTACAAGTCAAGCTAAGCTCTGCAGGTTGTTTCAAGTCAAGCCAAGCTCTGCAGGTTGTTTCAAGTTAAGTCAAGCTCTGCAGGTTGCTACACGTCAAGCCAAGCTCTACAGGTTGCTTCAAGTCAAGTCAAGCTCTGCAGGTTGTTTCAAGTCGATCCAAGCTCTGCATGGTGTTTCAAGTGATGCCATGCTCTGCATGTTGTTTCAAGTGAAGCCAAGCTCTGCAGGTTGTTTCAAGTCAAGTCAAGCTCTGCATGTTTATTCAAGTCAAGCCAAGCTCTGCATGTTGCGTCAAGTCAAGCCAAGCTCTGCATGTTGTTTCAAGTCAAGCCAAGCTCTGCAGGTTGTTTCAAGTGAAACCAAGCTCTGAAGATTGTTACAAGTCAAGATAAGCTCTGCAGGTTGTTTCAAGTCAAGCCAAGCTCAACAGGTTGTTTCAAGTCAAGCCAAGCTCTGCAGGTTGTTTCAAGTTAAGTCAAGCTCTGCAGGTTGCTTCACGTCACGCCAAGCTCTACAGGTTGCTTCAAGTCAAGTCAAGCCCTGCAGGTTGTTTCAAATCAAGCCAAGCTCTGCAGGTTGTTTCAAGTCAAGCCAAGCTCGGCAGGTTGTTTCAAGTCAAGCCGAGCTCTGCATGTTCTTTCAAGTCAAGCCGAGCTCTGCATGTTGTTTCAAGTCAAGCTAAGCTGTGCAGGTTGTTTCAAGTCAAGCCAAGCTCTGCAGGTTGTTTCAAGTCAAGCCAAGCTCTGCAGGTTGCTTCAAGTCAAACTAAGCTCTGCAGGTTGTTTCAAGTCAAGCTAAGCTCTGCAGGTTGTTTCAAGTCAAGCCGAGCTCTGCATGTTGTTTCAAGTGAAACCAAGCTCTGAAGATTGTTACAAGTCAAGCTAAGCTCTGCAGGTTGTTTCAAATCAAGCCAAGTTCTGCAGGTTGTTTCAAGTTAAGTCAAGCTCTGCAGGTTGCTTCACGTCAAGCCAAGCTCTACAGGTTGCTTCAGGTCAAGTCAAGCTCTGCAGGTTGTTTCAAGTCAAGCTAAGCTCTGCAGGTTGTTTCAAGTCAAGTCAAGCTCTGCAGGTTGTTTCAAGTCAAGCTAAGCTCTGCAGGTTGTTTCAAGTCAAGCCGAGCTCTGCATGTTGTTTCAAGTGAAACCAAGCTCTGAAGATTGTTTCAAGTCAAGCTAAGGTCTGCAGGTTGTTTCAAGTCAAGCCGAGCTCTGCATGTTCTTTCAAGTCAAGCCGAGCTCTGCAGGTTGTTTCAAGTCAAGCCAAGCTCTACAGGTTGTTTCAAGTCAAGCCAAGCTCTGCAGGTTGTTTCAAGTCAAGCCAAGCTCTGCAGGATGTTTCAAGTTAAGCCAAGCTCTGCAGGTTGTTTCAAGTCAAGCCAAGATTATGTCCGCTTTGTACTAGTCCAACGTGCTAGCTCACTGATACTAAGCGTTTGGGCTAGTACAAAGCGTACATCGTCATCATCTCATCTCATGTACAACTTGTTCTCTTGTTAATATAGCTGAAAAATTACCCAGTTGACGCTAAGTAACAATCGATCTCTCACATTTTATACCGATATGATTCCTGTTGTATTCTAAATATAATTCCATATGGCTTGGGATCACGTCCAGCTTTGTAAATTACAAAAAGAGTGTACTAGTCTCGCAGCCGCAAGTTTACCAGTTACTTGCCCAGGGTCGGTGGTTCTCTCCGGCTTCCTCCACCACTAAAACTGGTCGCCATGATATATCTGAAATATTGCTGAAGGTGGCGTTAAACACCAAAAATAAAAAAAATAAAATTCCATATAAAACTCTGTTGCTACTCCTCTAAACACGCTGCATTTAAGGAGTAAGCGAAAAGACTGCTAGGGTGGAAATCAGGGGTGATGCGAGCACATACTAAATCGTAAGGTTTTAAAAACCCGAGCACACGCTATGAGCTGCTGTCCGATTGGTCAATATATTTGACTCACCTACAATTGGATGGTCAAGGATGAATACAAGTTTACCTTACATACGTGTATCGCCAACAAAAAATCTAACACAGCATACAATTTTGATTGAATTACATATGCATAAAAATCATATCCTAGGGCTTTACATGCATATCGGGTCACCTATCCGAAATAACCGTGCTTAGTGTATTTTCTACAGTAATGATCAACATTAACAAATTAGCATACTGTGAAAAAGTTGATCAACATAAGAAGAGTTTGAAGATAGTAAAGGGGTAATCAGAATCCGTAAATCAAAGAAGAACCGACAACACCAAGAAAAAGGACAAAAGGACAAACAACGATCTGCAAAACATACACATAAAAACTAAAGATCGAGTAACACTATCCCCACTAAAAACCGACGATGAACTCAGTTGCTCCGGAAGGGTAAGCAGTTCCTGCTCCACTAGTGGCACCGGTCGTGTTGATCTAGTGACAAACCCGGTAATAAGTCGTGAATAAGGAAAGGACCGGGAAGTGTTTACGACAAGTGGAACATATTCGTGGTCATTTGTGACACATATATTCCATAACGGTAAACCAAGTCATGGTGGCGAGTATAAAACTTTCAAAATGATGACTTCAACTTAACCAAGAGGAACCTTTTGTTCAGTAGCTTCCTTGTTAGCATAAATGTCATGTAACGAATATCAGTAACAATAGAAAAATAAAAAAAAAGGTTCGGTCAATACGAATAGGAGTAATAGTAGCTGCTCTGAAGTCGGTAATTGTCGTGTTCCATGTGTGGGCTTCGGTGTGACGTTACAATTTCGAGAACAGTTACGGAAACACCTTTATTTTTCTGCATTCAGTGTAAACACTTATCCTCTCGTACGGATTAACCAATTGTTTTATTGTATGAAGGGACAATGAAGAGTGGTTAATTCAGAGACACGGGCAACATAGAACACAATATAAAGACAAAAGATAGAACTTAGACAACTAAAAGTTGAGCACGTTCCCCCATATAAAAGGAGGGTAAACCCAGGGGCTCACCAATGCTAAGCTGTTCCTGTTTCTTATATATGAATATATATGCAACGGGTATCGATTTTTCCTCTTTCTACGAATGGCATGTTGAAATTTGGAACTGTTCCGATAATGTGGTATTTTATTATAATAACATTAAAAACATAGATATCTAATTTAGTGCACACAACACGTTTCAGGGATAACCTTCATCAAGTTCGCTCAAGTTCAAAATATTTGAGAGCTCAATAATTCTATAAAAGATCAGCCATTTTACTCAGTCAGAGCAGAAAAATATTGATGCTATCCAGAGAGGAGAGTTGACATCCCATTAACCGGTTTAAGACCGCCTTTTGTGTGCCTGTCCCAAGCAAGGACCTGGATTTCCAACGTCATATGTAGTGGTTTTATTTTTTGTGTTCATGTGTTCAGTGAGTTCAGTTACGATGAGAAATGATCGTTTGTTTTTTTTGATAGTGAATTGATGACCATCACTGTTGAACATTTCTTCTTTTCATAATGAAGAATATATTATATTCTTTATAACTATTACTCGAAAAAGCTATTTTGATAACAATATTAAAATAAATTGCTTTTTATGATATTTCCTGTGGTATGAAGAATATTAGGATGTGCATAATTCGAATAATGCAAAATACTGTAGATATCATGTTGACGCTATACACAATCATTTAGTTGGGTATATCATGATGATATAGTTTTGACGACGGTTTATGGTTTGGCCTATGGTGCCTTAACGCCACTTTCAACAGTATATCAGTTATATCGTGGTGGTTAGTTTTATTTTTGAAGGACACCAGAGTATCCAGAATAAACTACTGACCTATCGCAAATCACTGACAAATTTTATCACATAAAGTTGTATCGAGTACACCTCGCCATGAACGAGGTTCGAACTCACAACTTTAGTGGGGATGGGCACTGATCGAGTCCATGTACAACTTATCTAAAAAAAATATTAAGACACAAATAGGATGAAATTGGCTTTACTTTAAAAGTCCAGAAGACATATAAAACATAAATTAGCGTTAGGGTTAGGCTTAGGGAGTTTAATGCCACTTTCAACAATATTTCAGCTATATCGTGCCGATAAGTTTTATTGGGGGAGGAAACCGGAGAAAACCATCGACCAGTCGCAAGTCGCAAACAAACTTTATCACATAGTGTTGCATCGAGTACAATTCGCCTGAGTGGGATTCGAACTCACAACGTTATTAGATATAGGCACTGATTGCATAGGTGGTTGTAAATCCAACTACCATATGATCACAACCACGACGCCCAGCTCTAAATTAGCGTTTGAACTGACAAAGCAAACAATAAATACTCGAAGCATGCAAACACAGTCTTACAATGAAACAATCAATATAGCAAATGAAGGGGAAAATATTTTATTAACGAAATAACAAACGAAAATATCAAAGCAGAATGAAAAGGTAAAGGAAATAATACATGAACAATTATTAATAAAGACCTTTGAACAACAACAACAACAAAAAAACCAATATTAGATACACACATTCACTTTTTTCAACAAATCGTCGGCATCTTCTTGAGAGCAAACTATGCCAATTTCTTGCCGATATTCTCCTTTACCCTTATGAATCAGAGTATATACAAAAACGTATCAAAGACAAAGTTATCACAAAAGCTAAAACCCCTTTTATTCAGCATGCATACATACTAATGTATGATATGCTGTCAATTGATAAACAAATCTTTGCTAAATGGATTCCATTAAGATACACCAAGAACGTGAGGTAAAATAAAAAAAACAGAAACAACTTCATCTACCTCATTCCTTGACATTTACTTTAAATAAATTTGACACCAATGGTCATCTTTCTACCAGACTCTATGACAAATTGGGAGGAACACATTACCGCGACATTGCAAGAATTTACAACTCATTACCGCGACATTTCTTCTTGAAATAAGGTGTTCATTACCGCCACATTTTTTCTATTAGACAATTGTTGTATACGACTCATTATCGCGCCATTTGAACAACTGCCTTCAAAGTATATACATGTANAAAAAAAACAGAAACAACTTCATCTACCTCATTCCTTGACATTTACTTTAAATAAATTTGACACCAATGGTCATCTTTCTACCAGACTCTATGACAAATGGGGAGGAACACATTACCGCGACATTGCAAGAATTTACAACTCATTACCGCGACATTTCTTCTTGAAATAAGGTGTTCATTACCGCCACATTTTTTCTATTAGACAATTGTTGTATACGACTCATTATCGCGCCATTTGAACAACTGCCTTCAAAGTATATACATGTACATTTTTCTTGAATAATGAAACACACAAGGTATATACATGAATTCTTTTCACAAAATAATTCGCTCACCCTTTAGTCCCTGTACGATTTATCAGTTATTGAAATGGCTAGCATAGAGAAGTTTGTGACAAATAGAGGGAATCCTGGATTGATTGTGGATAGCTTTAAATTTCGAAAGGATAACATGTTCAAAAATTCCAAGCTTTGGAGATGCGTTGAAAAGACATGTAGTAGCCACTGCAAGACAGATCTTGATGATTTAATTATACTAGACGGGATACTTGAACATGACCATGCAGAGCCTGACCGAAGAAATATAGAAAGACAGAGAGTAAGACAGGCATGTAAAAGAAAGGCAGAGGACGAAACTTCAGAAAGACCATCCAAGCTTATTATTAAGGAAGTAGAGAAAGTTGGTGTAAATGAACTTGTGACACAGGATATTACACAAGGAATTCAACACGATGTTTTACAGTTCACATCCTAACATATTTGACTTTTTAGCGAAGATTCAATCCGTACAGACCAAAAGTTATTTGAAGATGCGTGCTGCCAGGAATAGAATTCCTTTGGGACGAAAGGAAAATGACAATACAAGACAGAAAAAAGAACTAAAGCCAAAATATGAGAATGGCGAGCTTACTAGACTACAGTACGTAAAACGAATGGCATTCAAAGCACTACCAGTTATGTAAAAACTGTGTCTTTTATATATAAATAGTTCTGGATTTTAAAGACTAAAATTTTAGTAATAAAGTGATAGAAATATATCCTGCTCAAAGTCCTACTTCCACCTCCCCGTGGTGAGCAAGGGAAACAGGTCTTGTGCATTTACATGTTGTTATATATACAGGTACATGTATAAGGCGCTGGCTAACGGAAGAGGCATTGTCGCGGTAATGTATACATATAAATGTCGCGGTAATGTATACTATTTTGTCGCGGTACATGTAATAAGTATGTCGCGGTAATGACTATTTTGATAATGTCGCGGTAATATAATGCACCCGACAAATGAGGCGACTTCAGTTTTCCCATTATACATTTTCCACCTTAAGATAATAATATTACAACCATAACAGAAACAACTTTACTTGCCTCGTGTCTTGATATTCACTTCAAATTTGACACTAATTGTCATTTTGCTACAAGACTCTATTACATTTAAGAGACGATTTTAAATTTTCCCATTATAAATTTTCCACACCTTGATAGTAATGCCAACCGCTCCCTCGTATGGAGTTTATAATTCATAACTCATAAATTACGATCGAGCTTTCAGTTTGTATTCGAGTGTTTCACAACGACATCTTCTTCTAAAAAGGAAGTCTTCTCTTATCTTTCAGGAAGTATTTCGGCTCTCAACAAACATGTTGAGAGTATTCTGTCAGTTGTGAACATATGGCGAGAGATGCTATTATTTAAATGATGACTAAGGCCATCGACTCTTTTTTACAGAACAGTATTAAAATGGGAAAAAAACCCAGATATATCACATTGTCGGAATAGTTCAAAAATCTGATAGCAATATCGTAGAAAGAGGCAACATCGATACCCACTAATACACAAATACATGACCACTCCCCATCCTGGCTTGGTACAGGCACATAAAAAGTGGCGGGGTTAAGATAGTTTTAAGGGCTCAGACCTCCTATCTTATATTAGTTAAATGATGATATAAACAAGAATTTTAGTATTTATTAAATTCAATGAAAACTAAATTTCGCGGTCGCATTCTCTTTATTTTATGTGGAAAAAACAATAGATTGCAATCTTCCAAAAAAAAAATGAAAGTGTGACGCATAGGGAAGGAAACAGGAATAAGTAGAATTTGTACATCAGTTAACACTGTAATCATTTACACTCAGGTCCTGCTGTCTGTTGATGAAATACATGTAATTTGGAGGCAAGTATGCATACAATATTTTTTTGGATTATTTTCAGTTCGAAGATATAAAAATGCATTTTTTTTTTGCGGAAGTTTATGATTGGGAATAGGACAGATTTGATGGTAGATTTTATTCATTAATATGCCCCTAGGCAACCTTAGCCGATTTTGGCTATGCTGTTGATCCCATTTGGCTTGCTTGTAAGACTGATATGATTGTAAATGAAACGTGCTCTTTACTAAAATGTTCGTTCGCGCACAATCTACTTTTATTCAACATAGGCAAACACACATAATATTACATTCAACAATCTTTGCTTACTATATTTCTGATATTATATCATTTCGAAGGTATCATCAGCCCAATTCTCAGTGTTTTGGTACCAACATGGTTTATAGGATATTTTCCTTGTTGAAATTGAAAATTCATAAATACATGTATTGTGATAAAAACGTAGATATTAAAAATAATGCACACGACGCGTTTCTGAAATAACCTTCATTCTAACATGACGTCCTTCTTTCGCTTTGTAAACAAACGAGCGATTTATCGATTGGGTATAATCTCATTAGTACATGCGCCGGTGCACACATTTAAGCTAGGTAATAAAATAATTAACTAAAATTATTTACACGGTTGTTAACCTTTAAACATCTATATTCACTGAAAATAATCAACATATCCAAAATTAATAATATGCGACGTGCAGCTAAAACATGCAAACACAATATTATTGCTACAGATGCTCCATCAATACGACTGACTTTCCCGTCGTAAATTTAATATATGTGACTGACTTTCGTAAATGTACATGTTGATGAATTATCGTCTGCTCGAATTTGACAGGCTAAATTATGTGCGACATTGTCCGCAAACGTAAATATAAATTACCGTCTTCCAATCAAAGTATACTACCGTATTTGTACTCTTAGACATATCAGAATCGAAATCATTCATGGAAGCCAGAATATATTTTGAGTTTTAACATGGGTTGGCGTATATTAGTAAATTTTATCCCTCGACTCCGACTCGGGATAAAGCACTAATATCCGCCAACCCATGTTAAAAATCAAAGCATATTTTGGCTTCTATGATTTATTTCTTAATTAGATACGCTCAAAATCGAAAGATTAGGAAGACAAATACTGTAACATTTTGGGAGCAATAAAACCAAAAGACCTAAACAGGATAACCAAAATCAGTTAAGGTTACCTATGACTGATGGTGGAGAACCTTACTTTTATTAATAATTACATTATTTAGGAACTGTAAATTTCAGTAATAAATATATCTAATAAACCATATTATTTTTAATTAATATTTCATATCCCTCAGATATGACACATTATCTTTAATATAATAATTACACTATTTCAGACCCTTGAGTTTACTTGCTCCTAAAGACCGCTCAATGGTTTGGTTTTCCAATATTTGACTATAAGCATAGCGGATGAAGTTTATTCTTGAAGCGTGTCGTGCGCACTAAATTAGATCATTTTTATTGTTACATTTTATGGTATCATATCTTGTATCGATGGTATCATCAGCCCAGTAGTCAGTGTTTTAGGCAATGGAATATTAAAAAGATATATTTAAGCAATTCTGCCAGCATAAACAAAACGAACATCTATCTATCTATCTATGTTTCTGTCTTATGTTCAAGAACTGTATTTTAATAAAGTGAATGAGTGATTGTTGATTAACGCCAACTCAGCAATTTGTCAGTCATATCATGGCGAGAACAAGGTAATTTTCAATGAAATGATGACGAAGTCCGCTTTGTACTAGACCAACAGGCTTACCCGGATTTTTATAGTGCTAGCTCACTAAAACAACAGTCCGCGAATAGTCATGTCGCGCCACTTGTATACATTATCCTGATTCGGAAGCCACCAGGTCTTTCTCCTTCATGTTACCTACTAACCGGAGAAGCAACAAATGCCAATTTTATTCTCATTTGGTTGACCCGATCGGGCTTGAAGGTAAGATCTATCACGGCTCGAGGCGAGCACGTTAACCATTACACCACCGATACGGTTATATATTAATATAGGCACACGGTTGATCTAATTAATATATATACAGTCCGACAAAAGTTAAGCACCATCTGACTTGTTTCAATAACATCTTTTCTAATAATGAACTTATTTCAAATTGGTTTGCTGTTTTCGTTACCTGTACACACATACTTACTTACCTGTGAAACAGATTATTGATCGATTTTTATTTATATGTATATGAGAAGGTGTGTAAAGTGCCAAGTGTACTTTTCAACATTTGTGTTTGCGAACGAAAGCTGATTTATTTTGTGTAGAGTTTTAAGTTTCATTTTCTATTGGTTTGGTATGGTGCGGCGAAAATTAACCATACCAGAAAGGTGGCAAGCTGTTGGCATGCATAACGGTAGTTTTAGCCATAGAAGGGTGACAGACCACTTCAGGGTTAACCATTCCATCATTGTACAACTGATGCAGCGTTTTCGTCAAACGGGGAATGTTACTGACCGTCGACGTGCAGGTAGACCTGGCAAAACGACGCCGAGAGAGGACCGGCTCATATCCAGACGGGCGCGGCAACGGCCGTTCAGTACAGCTGGTGCACTTCGTGGTAATTTACCGTTTGGAGGCCACATTACCACACGCACTGTAATCAGACGCCTCCACCATTAGAGAATGCGACGACCCATAAAACGTCCACAGTTGACATTACGTCATCGCCATGCTTGATTTGACTGGTCACATGATCATTTGGGGTGGACTATTAGCACATGGAGACGGGTCCACTGGTCTGATGAAAGTCGTTTTTTTTGCTACGCCCTACCAAGGGTCGTGCAAGGGTTTGGTGCCAACGAAACGCTTCATTTCAGGACAACCACATTTTGGGCACAACTGCTTTTGGGGGTAGGGGTGTAACTGTCTGGGGTTGTTTTTCCTTTGACTGTAAGTTGACTTGTACGTTTTTGATGGTAATCTGACAGGCCAAAAATACCGTGACAATGTGCTCGCTCCACTCGTAGTCCCCCATTTCGTTAACCATTCCATCATTGTACAACTGATGCAGCGTTTTCGTCAAACGGGGAATGTTACTGACCGTCGACGTGCAGGTAGACCTGGCAAAACGACGCCGAGAGAGGACCGGCTCATATCCAGACGGGCGCGGCAACGGCCGTTCAGTACAGCTGGTGCACTTCGTGGTAATTTACCGTTTGGAGGCCACATTACCACACGCACTGTAATCAGACGCCTCCACCATTAGAGAATGCGACGACCCATAAAACGTCCACAGTTGACATTACGTCATCGCCATGCTTGATTTGACTGGTCACATGATCATTTGGGGTGGACTATTAGCACATGGAGACGGGTCCACTGGTCTGATGAAAGTCGTTTTTTTTGCTACGCCCTACCAAGGGTCGTGCAAGGGTTTGGTGCCAACGAAACGCTTCATTTCAGGACAACCACAATTTGGGCACAACTGCTTTTGGGGGTAGGGGTGTAACTGTCTGGGGTTGTTTTTCCTTTGACTGTAAGTTGACTTGTACGTTTTTGATGGTAATCTGACAGGCCAAAAATACCGTGACAATGTGCTCGCTCCACTCGTAGTCCCCCATTTCGATAACCATTCCATCATTGTACAACTGATGCAGCGTTTTCGTCAAACGGGGAATGTTACTGACCGTCCACGTGCAGGTAGACCTGGCAAAACGACACCGAGAGAGGACAGGCTCATATCCAGACGGGTGCGGCAACGGCCGTTCAGTACAGCTGGTGCACTTCCTGGTAATTTACCGTTTGGGGGCCACATTACCACACGCACTGTAATCAGACGCCTCCCCCATTAGAGAATGCGAGCGCGACGACCCATAAAACGTCCACAGATGACATTACGTCATCGCCATGCTCGATTTGACTGGTCACATGATCATTTGGGGTGGACTATTAGCACATGGAGACGGGTCCACTGGTCTGATGAAAGTCGTTTTTTGTTACGCCCTACCAAGGGTCGTGCAAGGGTTTGGCGCCAACGAAACACTTCATTTCAGGACAACCACATTTTGGGCACAACTGCTTTTGGGGGTAGGGGTGTAACTGTCTGGGGTTGTTTTTCCTTTGACTGTAAGTTGACTTGTACGTTCTTGATGGTAATCTGACAGGCCAAAAATACCGTGACAATGTGCTCGCTCCACTCGTAGTCCCCCATTTCGACAATCATGCGTTGGCTGACAGGCCAATGTTCATGGACGACAACGCTAGGCCACATAGAGCCCGAATTGTACAACATTTTTTACAGCAAGAGGCTGTTCAGACAATTCCATGGCCTGCGATGTCGCCAGACATGAACCCTATTGAGCATGTATGGGACTTTATTGGCCGAAAAATTAACCAACGCAATCCAAAATGTCAAAATACTGACGAATTAAGAACTGCTATCTTACATGAATGACAACAGTTCCCCCAAGAATGGCTTAGGCGTCTTGTGCGAAGCATGACGAGGCGTGTTACAGAACTTCACAATAAACGCGGTGGATATACTCGTTATTGATTTTTATGCCTTACACATACGCACAATAGATGCATTTAAAAGTTCTTAAAATCTGAAGACTCTGCATTTTAATGCAATGTTAAAAACGTCCATCAAAGACAAACTGGTTTTACGCTTTTCCAGCGCCTGTTTTGAACCCCATTTTTGCCACGCCATAGTCACGTCATTCAGGATGATAAATACTTCGTAGATTTGTAATTTTAGAGCCCTTGGTGTAGTCTTTTAAGAAGTGTAAGAAAAATGGTGATATCTATTTTATTGTTTTTACAGTTTTGATGTAAAAATATATATCGATAAAAATATAGAGTGGTGCTTAAGTTTTGTCGGAGTGTATATATATATATTGACAACGAGAGTAGCCGTCGAGATAATGTTACAAATACGGAAGTACATATAATATTTATATAGACCATCGTTGATTTGCTTTGCGAGAATGGATTTATCAAAGCAATCTCACATCGAGGACGAAGCCTGAGACATGAGATGCTATGAGAAATACATTTCGATCAAAACAAATACAGTGGAACTTTTGCAATCCGACACCTGAGTTTTCCGAAATCCTGTGACATCCGACAAAAACTTATGGTCCCAAAGTACTTCTGTTACCTAGAATAAAACCTGAGTATACCGACATCCTGTACAATCCGACACATTTTTCTGGTTCGGATTAGACAGATTTCACTATATATTGACAATGAGAATGGCCGTCGAGATAACGCTACAAATACGCAAGTACATGTAATATTTATGATTTTATCTTTTTTTTTCTTTCTTTTTTTATAGATAATTTGAAGTAAACAATGGCCAATAATAGTACAAGCCTTCCGATGTGCAGTGTTAATATTACAGAAGGAATTTATCTTGAAAAGGCTAATACACAAATCTTCAAAACAATATTCATGCCAAGTTTCGTATTCACTATAATAATGCTTTTGATCGGAGGACCAGGAAATACATTAGTGTTTTATATATATTTTGCAAAATGGCGGAAAAATACTGCTCGTATATTCGTTCTCGCTCTCACAGCATTTGATATGATTAATTGCTGTTTAACAATGCCAATGGAATTGGCTGTTTTGTCAAACTTCATTATGTTTGATCACAGTTATATCTGTAAATTCTTCCGTTACGTCACGTTTATGATGAACAATGGGTCGTCTGTTATTTTGGCGGGAATTGCCATTGATCGTTACAATCGGATATGTATGCCGTTACGTCCACAACTTCGAACAAAACATGCTAAAGTAGTTGTATTTATAGCTTTGATAATGTCTGTGGTAATTGGTTGGCCCGCGTTATTTCTGTATGGAACTCAAACTATACCGATTCCTGTTCCAGGAAAACTACATATATGTATCATAGGGAAAACATGTCTGTATGAAGATCACTTTTTAGCAACGCCATATCCTCTGATATTTAGCATCGTAATGCTGATTGGAAATATAATAATAGACATTGGTCTAATTACCTGTTACTCCTTAATAGGGTACCAGGTTATAAAACGAGGTACAGCTATAGAACCAACATCATCTGTAAAGATGCGTAAGGCCAGTATTTCTACGATGTCCACTGAAGATAACATCTTGGATTGTAAAAGAGCAGAAGAGCGGGAGCTACATCCTTTAAGTAGTCCTGAGAATTCGGTAAATTTGTCTGCTGAGAAAAACGAAAAACAGAACTCACCAGATAAAACGAAATTTAAAGCTACGATGCAATCTAGTGCATCGAAAAAGCGCGAGATGTTCCGACAAAGATCGTTGTCTGTTTCAAGTATTGAAGCTCGTAGGACCCAGATGTATAAAACTACCTCCATGCTCTTTATGGTAACAATTTTGTTCATGGGTTCTTTCGTTCCATATTGCGTCATTGTTATGATTAGATCACTAAACAAGGACTACTACAAGAACTTGACAAGTATTGGAAAGGCAGTCTATAATTTGTTTCTGAGATTCTACATGCTCAGTAGTTCACTCAACCCAGTTATTTACTGCTTCATGAGCATCCAATTCAGACAGCAGTGTAAAGACTTGTTCAAGCAAATTAAATGCAGGCGAAAATAAACCTTAACTTCTATAGTACATTGACAATAAAAAAGCCTAATAAACAATAAAATCGTTAACTCATTTAGAGATGCTCGGTTTCTACTTTGCAGAACATGAATTAGAAATATATTGCTTTTCATTAAACAGATTAAACAGTATTCTAACATAACCTCCTTCTTTCGCTTTATTAAGCAACGAGCGAGTTATCCATTGGGTATATTCTCATTAGCACATGCACCGGTGAATGTGACTGACTTTTCCTTTTGCAGCATAAATTGTGTGCGACATTTACCGCAAGAGTAAATATAAATTACCGTCTTCCAATCAAAGTATACTACCATATTTGTACTCTTAGACATATCAGAATCGAAATAAATCATGGAAGCCAGAATGTGTTTTGAGTTTTAACATGGATTGGCGGATATTATTAAATGTTGTCCCTCGTTTCTGGCTCGAGATAAAATACTAATATCCGCCAATCCATGTTAAAACTCCCAACACATTATGGCTTCCATGATTTATTTCTTAAATAACCAACAATTCGACCAATATCAAAAGAGCGAACAACCACTTCTCAATGAACACAAATAAAACCACGAAATATGGCGTTGGAACTCCAGGTCCTGACTTGGAACAGGCACAAGCATGTAGCGGAGTTAAACCGATCAATGAATTTAACCAAAACTATCATGTGACTACTACAAGGAATATACTATTTTTCTATTTGTATTACATGTTTTACGTTTTACGTCCACCATCGCTTCTGCGCGGAACACGATGTCCGTGTAGTCATTATGCACGATAGGTGTCATATATGAAGCAGGATGTTATCGCAATTTCAAAACACGTGGTCTCAATTATGTGCTCTTTGTTTTAGGGATCGCATTGTCAGTTCTTTCTGGGTTTTTTTTATTTATGCTTAACATATTGTTTGATTAATGTTGTTTTATCAATAAGGTGTGTTATCTTCTCAAATTACAATTGGTCATTTCCTCATTCCTATATGGCCGAAGCTACTTTCAAAGGATTTGACTATGTCTAACACTGTGTGTATCTTATCAGAGACAGGAACTGCTTATTCTGCGCGATCACCTGTGTTCCCCCCTAAGAACTCTTAAATTAGTTGGTGGGGTTCGTGTTGCATTCGTTTAATTTGTCTGTGTTATACATTTTAGCTTTGTGTCGATGTCTTTGGTAATATATATATTATGCCAGAGTAATTTCCTGTGGCAGAGGACAGAAGCCGATCAACAAATTACTGTCTTCACTTAGACAATAAAGGAGTATGCTTATCAGTTAATCCAAATAATATACAATTACGGCCCTCTGTGTAGGGAAACATCCAGATTTGTCAACCTGAGGGGGAAATTGTTTTCCCGATGGTTTGCCCGTGGGAAAACAACCCCCGAGGGTTTCCCTACACAGAGGGCCGTAATTGTTTTATTATATTTTTGCTAATGTTTTATAAGTTATCTCCCTTGTGGGGGAAAATTGGGTTGTTAGACGGGAAACAATAGGGTTGTTTCCCGGCAGCGCAAATTTTTGCCAATGTTTTATTGGTTATCTCCCTTGTGGGGAAAATTGGATTGTTCGGCGGGGAACAATAGGGTTGTTTCCCGGCAGCGCAAATTTTGGCAAAACATCTCAATTATTTTATCATCACATGACTAATTTAATCCAATCAAAATATATCATATATATATTAAAATATAATAACATCCTATATTCGTTAAAATACATCGATGAAGACTTTCACCAATTCAACCCATCCCAAGCACCACTTATATGGTTTATTACACACCGTGCCGATATGATTATTATAATATGATAGTTTTGTTTACATCTATCTGCCCGTACAATTAGTAGTTTGAATTACCAATCACGTCAAGGTATATTCGATGTTTGTCAGTGACGAGGTACTCCATATCTTTCAACATGACCATCATGATATAAGCCGAATATTGTTGAAAGCTCAACACCAGTACCTAACCTAATCCATAACCGTTATCACACTTTTAATATATATACAAAAATGTACTTGGTAATTGCTATATTGATTTATTTCAATGCATGTAATTCCAATCTCCACGCGTGAGCTCTCACATCAAATTCCTATGACTTGTCTTTTTACTTCCATACATCATGCAAAATTACAGGCACAACTAATGGGTTGCCCTTTGGCAAGATAGTACATGGAGGTATATATAGTCAAACCTGTCTTATGTGACCTTTCAAGAGAACATTGCAGGGGCGGATCCAGGATTTGA
>MJUT01015859.1:298985-310148 GCA_002080005.1 Gigantidas platifrons | reverse complement strand
TTTATTTGTTATTTAAATGTGTGACTCCGTCATTATTTGGACTAGAACTATACCACAGCGTGTGGAAAAAGTACCATTACACTTTGACATTTGTTTTTAAAGTGATGGAAACTGTTATTGCACTTTCAAATGTACCGTTAAATAAATAAATCGTCCCCCTAGTATTACAAAAAAAATGTACAAGGTCGTAACTGCCATTTCTTAATTTTCGGATATTGAGAAAAAACGTTTTGTCGTAACTGCCACTTACGACCTTCCAATGTCAAATATGGAAGTTGGTCGGAAAATTTTGGTTGATTTCTTCATGCAGATACGACCTTATAATTCTACTTTAGAAAAGTAGTAGATACGACCTTTTTAAAATTTAGCTGTTTCCAAAGGGATATTACAGGAACCCAGTGTACCATCATGTAGAGCTTTTGAAGCCGAGTACAAATATGCAAAAATCTAGAAAGGTCGCATGTACCTCTTATGACCTTGTAATACTATAACTAGGGGAACGAAATATTGATCTTATATTGTTATTCATATTTAAATTTTACTACCCTTTTTCATACCATGCTTGCTAATTAGCCTAAAATAGCCAATATTGCTTCCCGTATAGCTAGGTTAATTTACGAAACTCATAGTAAGAGTTTCAACAAAACACGTATGCAAGTGGATATTTTGCTGGGCAGTTGTCAGAAATTAGAAATGACCAAAACAAAAAACAAAAACAAACAAAAAGTGACATTTACAACCACAAAACGCTGGCCTGCTTCAGTAATTACAAATAATGACAGGGTGGGAAAAAAGGGAAATTACAAAAGGGAAATTCTACAAAATTACATAATACTTCCCTTGTAAACGCATGATGAAAGGGAAGCCAATAAACAGGAAATACTTGTAATGTAGATTGTACATTTTGAACTAATAACAATCATTTTAATGTCATAATTTTGCGATGATAATTATTTGCGTAATATTGGAAATGCTTACCATTAATCCGATACAAGATTTAAAATGCATCATGAATAACATGGGAATATAATATAAAATGAGTGAGTGGCTGGTTGGTTTAATGATACTAAACGCCACTGTATAACATATTACAGTTATATGTTGGCGGTCACTGTTATTGGGGGAGGAAACCGGAAAACCCAAAGAAAACCACAGACATGTCGCAAGTCAGTGGCAAACTTTATTACATAATATTGTGTCGAGCCCACCTCGCCATGAACGGGATTCGAACTTACAACTTTAGTGGTGATAGGAACGGATTACACCGGTACAACTACCAAACGTTATTTGATCTTATCTTCTACAAGTAGAACATTACATGGCCGAATTTTTCGAATGCATTTTACAGAGATATGACTGCATGCAGTATTGCATTGTCATGAAGCATGTGAACGGCTTCATTTAGAGAAACAAATCCTTTCTTTATAAAATCTCCTAAATAACATTTTAGCATTGTTCATTAAACAGAAAAAAATAATCTCGCATGCGTTGTTGCAAATAACATTTGTGTCATTGTATTGGAGCAAGAACTGCTTGCGGAATACATTTGTGTCATTGTAGTGGAGCAAGAACTGCTTGCCCTTCCGGAGCACCTGAGTTCACCATCGGTTTCGAATGCGGTTCCTGTTACTCGATCTTTAGTTTTATGTGTATGTTTTGTATATCGTGGTTTGTTCTTTTGTCCTTTTTTCTTTCGGTCATTGTGTTGTCTGTCCTTCTTCGATTTACAGATTCTGATTACTCCTTTGGGTTCTTCAAACTCTTCTTAAGTACTTTTATTAAGTTAAGATTCTTGAGTGATTCTCATTTGCTATCAGTGCAAACATTTGATATTCCTTTATTTATTTGTTATTGTAATGTGTGACTCCGTCATTATTTGGACTAGAACTATACCACAGCGTGTGGAAAAAGTACCATTACACTTTGACATTTGTTTTTAAAGTGATGGAAACTGTTATTGCACTTTCAAATGTACCGTTAAATAAATAAATCGTCCCCCTAGTATTACAAAAAAAATGTATAAAGTCGTAACTGCCATTTCTTAATTTTCGGATATTGAGAAAAAATGTTTTGTCGTAACTGCCTCTTACGACCTTCCAATGTCAAATATGGAAGTTGGTCGGAAAATATTTGTTGATTTCTTCATGCAGATACGACCTTTTAATTCTACTTTAGAAAAGTAGTAGATACGACCTTTTAAAAATTTAGCTATTTCCAAAGGGATATTACAGGAACTCAGTGTACCATCATGTAGAGCTTTTGAAGGCGAGTAAAAATATGCAAAAATCTAAAAAGGTCGCATGTACCTCTTATGACCTTGTAATACTAGGGGAACGAAATATTGATCTCATATTGTTATTCATATTTAAATTTTACTACCCTTTTTCATACCATGCTTGCTAATTAGCCTAAAATAGCCAATCTTGCTTCCCGTATAGTTGGGTTAATTTACGATACTCATAGTAAGAGTTTCAACAAAACACGTATGCATGTGGATATTTTGCTGGGCAGTTGTCAGAAATTAGAAATGACCAAATCAAAAAACAAAAACAAACAAAAAGTGACATTTACAACCACAAAACGCTGGCCTGCTTCAGTAATTACAAATAATGACAGGGTGGGAAAAAGGGAAATTACAAAAGGGAAATTCTACAAAATTACATAATACTTCCCTTGTAAACACATGATGAAAGGGAAGCAAATAAACAGGAAATACTTGTAATGTAGATTGTACATTTTGAACTAATAACAATCATTTTAATGTCATAATTTTGCGATGATAATTATTTGCGTAATATTGGAAATGCTTACCATTAATCCGATACAAGATTTAAAATGCATCATGAATAACATGGGAATATAATATAAAATGAGTGAGTGGCTGGTTGGTTTAATGATACTAAACGCCACTGTATAACATATTATAGTTATATGTTGGCAGTCACTGTTATTGGGAGAGAAAACAGGAAAACCCGAAGAAAACCACCGACCTGTCGCAAGTCAGTGGCAAACTTTATTACATAATATTGTGTCGAGCCCACCTCGCCATGAACGGGGTTCGAACTTACAACTTTAGTGGTGATAGGAACGGATTACACCGGTACAACTACCACACGTTATTAGATATAATCTTCTACAAGTAGAACATTACATGGCCGAATATTTCGAATGCATTTTACAGAGATATGACTGCATGCAGTATTGCATTGTCATGAAGCATGTGAACGGCTTCATTTAGAGAAAAAAATCCTTTCTTTATAAAAATCTCCTAAATAACATTTTAGCATTGTTCATTAAACAGAAAAAAATAATCTCGCATGCGTTGTTGCAAATAACATTTGTGTCATTGTAGTGGAGCAAGAACCGCTTGCCCTTCCGGAGCACCTGAGTTCACCCTCGGTTTCGAATGAGGTTCCTGTTACTCGATCTTTAGTTTTATGTGTATGTTTTGTATATCGTGGTTTGTCATTTTGTCCTTTTTTCTTTCGGTCATTGTGTTGTCTGTCCTTCTTCGATTTACAGATTCTGATTACTCCTTTGGGTTCTTCAAACTCTTCTTAAGTACTTTTATTAAGTTAAGATTCTTGAGTGATTCTCATTTGCTATCAGTGCAAACATTTGATATTCCTTTNATTTTAATGTCATAATTTTGCGATGATAATTATTTGCGTAATATTGGAAATGCTTACCATTAATCCGATACAAGATTTAAAATGCATCATGAATAACATGGGAATATAATATAAAATGAGTGAGTGGCTGGTTGGTTTAATGATACTAAACGCCACTGTATAACATATTATAGTTATATGTTGGCGGTCACTGTTATTGGGAGAGGAAACAGGAAAACCCGAAGAAAACCACCGACCTGTCGCAAGTCAGTGGCAAACTTTATTACATAATATTGTGTCGAGCCCACCTCGCCATGAACGGGGTTCGAACTTACAACTTTAGTGATGATAGGAACGGATTACACCGGTACAACTACCATACGTTATTTGATCTAATCTTCTACAAGTAGAACATTACATGGCCGAATATTTCGAATGCATTTTACAGAGATATGACTGCATGCAGTATTGCATTGTCATGAAGCATGTGAACGGCTTCATTTAAAGAAAAAAATCCTTTCTTTATAAAAATCTCCTAAATAACATTTTAGCATTGTTCATTAAACAGAAAAAAATAATCTCGTATGCGTTGTTGCAAATAACATTTGTGTCATTGTAGTGGAGCAAGAACCGCTTGCCCTTCCGGAGCACCAGAGTTCACCATCGGTTTCGAATGGAGTTCATGTTACTCGATCTTTAGTTTTATGTGTATGTTTTGTATATCGTGGTTTGTTCTTTTGTCCTTTTTTCTTTCGGTCATTGTGTTGTCTGTCCTTCTTCGATTTACGGATTCTGATTACTCCTTTGGGTTCTTCAAACTCTTCTTAAGTACTTTTATTAAGTTAAGATTCTTGAGTGATTCTCATTTGCTATCAGTGCAAACATTTGATATTCCTTTATTTATTTGTTATTTAAATGTGTGACTCCGTCATTATTTGGACTAGAACTATACCACAGAGTGTGGAAAAAGTATCATTACACTTTGACATTTGTTTTTAAGGTGATGGAAACTGTTATTGCACTTTCAAATGTACCGTTAAATAAATAAATCGTCCCCTTAGTATTACAAAAAAAAATGTACAAGGTCGTAACTGCCATTTCTTAATTTTCGGATATTGAGAAAAAACGTTTTGTCGTAACTGCCACTTACGACCTTCCAATGTCAAATATGGAAGTTGGTCGGAAAATTTTGGTTGATTTCTTCATGCAGATACGACCTTTTAATTCTACTTTAGAAATGTAGTAGATACGACCTTTTTAAACTTTAGCTATTTCCAAAGCGATATTACAGGAACCCAGTGTACCATCATGTAGAGCTTTTGAAACCGAGTAAAAATATGCAAAAATCTAAAAAGGTCGCATGTACCTCTTATGACCTTGTAATACTAGGGGAACGAAATATTGATCTCATATTGTTATTCATATTTAAATTTTAATACCCTTTTTCATACCATGCTTGCTAATTAGCCTAAAATAGCCAATCTTGCTTCCCGTACAGTTAGGTTCATTTACGATACTCATAGTAAGAGTTTCAACAAAACACGTATGCAAGTGGATATTTTGCTGGGCAGTTGTAAGAAATTAGAAATGACCAAATCAAAAAACAAAAACAAACAAAAAGTGACATTTACAACCACAAAACGCTGGCCTGCTTCAGTAATTACAAACAATGACAGGGTGGGGAAAAAGGAAAATTACAAAAGGGAAATTCTACAAAATTACATAATACTTCCCTTGTAAACACATGATAAAAGGGAAGCCAATAAACAGGAAATACAAAAAATGTACTTGTAATGTAGATTGTACATTTTGAACTAATGACAATCATTTTAATGTCATAATGTTGCGATGATAATTATTTGCGTAATATTGGAAATGCTTACCATTAATCCGATACAAGATTTAAAATGCATCATGAATAACATGGGAATATAATTTAAAATGAGTGAGTGGCTGGTTGGTTTAATGATATTAAACGCCACTGTATAACATATTACAGTTATATGTTGGCGGTCACTGTTATTGGGGGAGGAAACCGGAAAACCCGAAGAAACCCACCGACCTGTCGAAAGTCAGTGGCAAACTTTATCCCATAATGTTGTATCTAGTACACCTCGCATGGACGGGTTTCGAACTCACAACGTTCGTGGTGATAGGCACTGATTGCACAGGTAGTTATACATCCAACTACCATACCATCACTACCACGACGGCCCCTACAAAATTGAAAATACATCATGAGCAAAAAATTTAAAATGAGTGAGTGATTGTTGTTTAACACCAAGTGATTAATGGTCAGCTGTTTCATTCCGAGAACAAACTATGCATTTTGCTAACATGTAAACTATTAAACCAGGGGATAGGTTGAAGTCATCACTTACAAAAGCTTTACGGTCGGCACCACGACCTGGTTATCCGTTACGGAGTATCTGTGTAACAAATGACCATTGATATATTCCGTTCGTTGTATTCACATTACAGTCTTTTCATCATTCATGACAGATCACTAGGTTTTGTAACAGGAGTAACATGACTTGTACAACTATTGGAGCAGGAACTACCTACCCTTCCGGAGCACCTCAGTTCGTCCCCGGTTGTTAGTATGGTTCGTGTTGCTCGATCTGCATAGCTTAGATTTTTTTCTTTTTGTGGTTTGTGGCCATTGCATTGTCTGTTACTTCTTCAATTGACGGTTTCTGGTTACCTCTTTGGTATCTCCTTACATTTCTTTGATGTGATGATGAGTATGTCCACTTTGTACTTGTCCAACATTGTAAGTTGAGCTTTAATAGTGCTAGCTTACTAACGCTAAGCGTTTGGTTTATTACAAATTGTACATCGTCATCATCTTATCGAAATGTACAACTTGTTCACTTAATGGTATTACCGAAATAAAATACTTAATTGACGTTAAACAACAATCAATTACTCAAAATCTATAGAACTCTTCTAAATATAATTCCCATATAAACGCTGTGCTGTTTCTCCTCTAAGCACATTGCATTCAGGAGTAAGTGAAAATATTGCTAGTGTGGAAATCAGGATTGTAGCGATATGCTTACCCCTGCATTGTTATGAGTGTTTGCTACATGCATCAACTTTTGATTTTGATTTTGATTTTGATTTTTGATTTTTGGTCTTTAACGCCACTTTCAGCAATATTTCAGCTATATCATGGCGACCAGTTTTAGTGGTAGAAGAAGCCGGAGTACTCGGAGAGAACCACCGACCATGGGCAAGCAACTAGTAAACTGTATCAGTTGCGGCTGCAAGTCGAGTGCATCCTTTTTTGTAATTTACAAATCCGGGCGTGAACCCACGCCGTATTGGTGATAGGCTTGTATGAGTTGTTAGGTAATCCATCTACCTAACTCATTGAACCACGCAGACCCTCAACTTTTGAGATATAACAAGGAATTGATGTGCATGAGGAGAACTTATCTGAATCCTACATATTTTCCACACACTTTTTTTTGTTTAAACGATAGTTATCATTCTTGAATTGCAGGTAAATATTTATTGATATCTAATTGTTTAACCGACTAAATAGGTGCGCGCCTACCAAATCTTGAGTTATTAAAAACCGAGCGTATGCTGAGAACTGTTGTGCGATTGGTTAATATCTTTGACTGGCATATGATTGATTGCATGTCCTAAAATGAATACAAGTTTATCTTAGATACGGGGTATGTTGTTAGATGTTTTTGTACCGCCAAATATAACAAAACAATCATACTAAAAATATCATATTTTAATTTTAAACATTATTTCACTTATTACTGGTCATAGGGGTATGCACGTACACTACAACAAACGAGTTCTATAATATCTGAATTTCTGAAATGCCAGGAATACTTTGCAACAAGATAATGAAAATATTAAAGGGGCATTATCTGCCAAATCGTAATTTTTTGTTACCATAACAACTATCAGATATGATTGATGCCTTAATAAAACGTGTTTCTGTAACTTATAAATGTTATGAAATGTACGCGCATCGGGGAAAACAGGTGCAACTGCTCTTGTTTTGAGATCGATCAAGAAATGGACGCCATCTCATTAATTATCGACATTGTTTACGGAGTTTGTCGAATCGTCATTAAATCAGTACAACAATGCACTTATTTCTTATCTTTTTGTGAATCTGCTTTTAGTCGGTGTTAATTACGGACAAAGAACCATGCAAGTTGGCAGTTAATAAGCGACAGAACACAAATTATTCGTTTTTACCTGTCACTAGTAAGGTCAATTGCATAAGGAAAAAGCGAGGTCAAATTATTTGCTTGCAAGCAAATAAGTAATCGATGGCAATTTTCGTTCTCAAAAGGCGGAAAGTGGTTCGATAAGCTCTTTAATGTGAAATATTTACCTTTATTTCATCATTTTAAAGCTATTGACCAATTTCCAAAGCATATAATTTTTTTGGTCAAAATCGTAGCTAATGCCCCTTTTTAAAAATAACTGCATTGTAGCAAGACTAATCCTCATTACAGAATAGATTTCCCTGCAAATGGTGTACCTGGATATAAAAATAAGAAGAAAAATACATCTGAAATACAAAAGAGAAAAGATTGAGGCCGTACGCAGGCTTTATCACAGAAAAATCGGGAGTATGAATAGTTAATCTGAAATGAAATCTTATCACGTTCACACAAAAGAAACAAAGTGACACGGAAGGATTCAAAGTATTAACAAGTAGATCTCCTTGTAGTTGAGTTGATATGTACTAAATATATATACACCGAATAATGTGTTATTCATTTCATTCGCCAATTGTTAATTCTTAATCTCGGCTTCAATACTATACTAAATTAGATACAATACAAAAAATTAGATTTTTTGTTTGTTTGTTTGTCTTTTTTTTTTGTTTTTTGCGAAGATATCAAATTAAGTGGACACGATGCGTTACTGTAATACCATTCAGTCATCACGCACGCTCAAAATCGAAAAATTGGAAAGCCGAATAATTTAAAAATGTATGGGAGCTATAAAGCCAAAGGATAGCCAAAATCAGCTAGGGTCACCTATGTCTGAGGAAGGAGAACATGAGTTTTAATATAAATGGCATATTTACATGTAGGAACTGTAAATTTCAATAATACATGTATGCAATAAACCATGTCGGTGTCGAAACACTGACTACTGCGCGGATGATGCCCTCTGGAATTAATTGATGCAAAAACATCAACAGAACAAAATTGTATTCACAACTATCAGAGGAACATTGATTTTGTTTCTAAAATATATCATATATTTGTTTTCCTATTTAACAGTCATGCATTACATGTATTTTAGTGGTTAGATAAAGATGATAGAAGAGTTATCCCCCGTTGAACATTATTTTATGATTTTGTTTAATCTATCTGTTGATTTCTATGTCTCGAATGTTAATTTTGAACATTAAATATATGAACATATTAAACCTTTGAAATTCCCATCTTGTCCCAATCATCGATCTTTACACTTTTCAGTGGGGTGCAAGGATCGATTACCCTGTATATGATACTGAAACTTTGGAACTCATGGTCTTACTAAGTTATGTATTCATGTTCATTTGACTATGGGATTGCCTTTATAAAAACATATAGTTTTTTCTTGAGAGGATTTGCCTCTATAAAAACATATAGTTTTTTCTTGAGGAAATTTGTCTTTCCCATTTCGATTTATGATCCAAGACGGCTAACGTCTTTGATGGTAATTTAAAGTAAGAAATGCGGAAATGCTAATTTCGTCATAATGATATATTTAGTTGCGAGACATATTCATATGAAAGGCACTGGGAAATATTTTGTCTAGTTTAGCTTTTCATATTCATCATAGTTTTCGACAACATAGGTGGGAAGAGAGTTATTTGTAATAATTACAGTCGCACACTGTGACAATTACCATGCTGGCAACCTCATAATTCACGGTCTACACTTTACTGGGCAACACTGTCGTTTCTGTCTACTGAAATAAATGACATATTAACTTGTTTCACTCGAGCTGGATGTCGTAATTTGCTTTCCCACGATGTACACTAATTTGCTACTGAAAATCGTTAGCACTGACCTCATTTATATTTAAGTACAATCTCCAAACGTAAAATGGCAACAGAAAAACAATGGGTTAGGGTTATGGTGCTTAACGCCACTTTCAACAATATTTTAGTTATATCGTGGCGGTAAAACAATAATAAGCTTGTTTCTCTATATTGGACTGAGGCCACAATTATAATGATGGCGTTTCTCAATTACTCCATGGTACTCCGTATATCTGATTTTTTATGGCAAAATTAATTTCATCATATAGCTATTTAGGTTTTATACTTTGTCCTGTATATTATGAATACTTCAGAGTATGACAGAAAAACATTAAAAGAATGACTTACAAAACAATAAACAACTTCTTACCCTTCATGAGCACATATGTTCAACTCAGGTTTGTCGTGGCGTCCGTAGTTTTCTATGTTGAATTGTGCTTTTTGTTTTGTTTCTCTTCGTTCTGTATTTTGTGCCCAATGTTGCCCGTGTCTCTGGATTGTCCATTGCTGCTTGCACCTTCGGTTTTCTCTATCGTTTTATTTGATCCCAACATATCTTGTGTCTTATAGCTGTACAAGTTTAACTTACAATTAATTTTATTGTAAATAAAAGCCTTCTTGGCAGCAAATGTTTGCACAGTGCGATAAAGATAATTTTTTGGTATTGGACGGTGAAACATCAAAATTCATTAGCGTTGAATCTGGTGTACCCCTGGGATCAGTTCTGGGACCAGCCTCTTCCTATTTTACATAAATGATATGCCACAAGGGCTATCATCAACCGTTAGGCTGATGATACCATTGTCTATTTGACAATTTCATCTGATACCGATGCACAGCCATTCCAGTCAGACCTTGACAAACTAGGCATATGGGAACAAAAATGGAAAATGGAGTTCCATCCAGGTAAATGCAACGTATTAATAATCAAATGAACATGAATACATAACTTAGTAAGACCATGAGTTCCAAAGTTTCAGTATCATATACAGGGTAATCGATCCTTGCACCCCACTGAAAAGTGTAAAGATCGATGATTGGGACAAGATGGGAATTTCAAAGGTTTAATATGTTCATATATTTAATGTTCAAAATTAACATTCGAGACATAGAAATCAACAGATAGACTAAACAAAATCATAAAATAATGTTCAACGGGGGATAACTCTTCTATCATCTTTATCTAACCACTAAAATACATGTAATGCATGACTGTTAAATAGGAAAACAAATATATGATATATTCTAGAAACAAAATCAATGTTCCTCTGATAGTTGTGAATACAATTTTGTTCTGTTGATGTTTTTGCATCAATTAATTCCAGAGGGCATCATCCGTGCAGTAGTCAGTGTTGCGGCACCGACATGGTTTATTGCATACATTTATTATTGAAATTTACAGTTCCTACATGTAAATATGCCATTTATATTAAAACTCATGTTCTCCTTCCTCAGGCATAGGTGACCTCAGCTGATTTTGGTTATCCTTTGGCTTTATAGCTCCCATACATTTTCAAATTATTCGGCTTT
>MJUT01015859.1:233903-267508 GCA_002080005.1 Gigantidas platifrons | reverse complement strand
TAAGAATAAAAAATATTGACACATTAGATGGATAGCAACAAAATCTAGCCTTCTAGGTAATACTGGACCAGAAAGATGCACAAGTACATGCATGCCTAACACAGTGATTACATGTGGGATTAAAATTTTAATAATGGGACATTTTCTATTGACATTCAGAATTTCTATGGGCCATTCTTATCATTCTGTGTAAATATTTCTGATTTCAATGGGACATTTTCAGATGGAATATGTGATAAATGGCACATGGCCCCCTCTGATCCCAATCACTGCTAACAACTCAAACTTTCCAGTCTGGAGATACAGATTAGAACATTTCTTCAGAAAGTCGAAATATAAATCAGGGGATCATCTGAACGAGTTTAGTCAAACACATTTTCCTTCATAAACAAGTTGACATGGCAAGACCCAAATTACATTGACTTTTTCAAATTCGTTAAATGTTTAAAGTCATCTTCTAAGTAAGTTCTACCTACTTTATCGTAAATTACTTCTTCTACATCAGCCGTTGATATGTTGTAAAACGTTGACTTGATTTAGGGTGCAAGACAAATCGGCATTTGGTTTCGATCCCGGTTTCCATCATCCATGTTTGTTTAAGAACTACTGCTTTCAAATTAATCCATATGTTATCGAATAAAAATATTAACACACGCATTTTCAAATACATAATCAAGGATAATCCTTGACATAATGTACCAGCCACGATTTTTAAGTAGGAAATATTACGAAATCAGAAAATAATTTGTGACAGTGCAGTGATACGAGTAGCTGCGGAACCGTAGCCCTTTATGGTCCCTTTTTTTTCGGTTGCCAAATAGATTTTTAGAAATTTAATTTACTGAATAAAATAAAATATTTTAATTTTTTAAAACAAAACAAAGTTGCTATTGTTATTATTTTTTTATGACAGTAGATACTTTCGGATTTAAGCTGGCTTACACATCCGGGTAGTATGGTGCCCCAATTCTCGCAGATATATAGACGCGAGAGCGACGGGAGAATTTGAGCATTAGTGTGTAGTCTACGTGGGGGGTCTACCGACGTGTTCTACAGTAATGAGGACTAATCGTCCTCTAATAACAAAATTACCGAAAACCGAGCAATCTTCCAATGGGAAAGGCAAAACTCATAAGTAAATAAGCAGACAAAATCAGTCAACAACCGAAAAACTGGGAAAACCGCAATGGCTCTGACTTGGTATAGGCATTTCCAAAGAAATGGCGGGTTGAATCAGATTTTACGGCGCCAAACCTCTCGCTTCCTTTATGGTTAAAAGGTTCCGGTTGTCACTATAACAACATTTTTAACAATACTGGGACAAAATAGGTATAATAGTAGTCAACGCAATACTTTATGAAAATCCATCGTTTATTATCGTCTCTGCAGCTAACCAATGTGGGGTTTCTACATCTGTCTTTACTCCCTCTTCTAAGTCTAATAATCTCTAGACAACTGGACATTGCTGACAGTGACGACAAACAACGCAAAATAATCCAACATGCATTACATTGGCAGTGATGATAAAGACACAGAAAACAGCAAAATATCCTATGTATTATTCAATTTGAAGAAGACGAGTCTCAATGTTTACATAGAGTTAGCAGGATATTGGTTTTAATTTGAGTATTTTCAATTTTGTGACTATTTTGAGCATACAAAGTTATTACTTGTGTCATATATCCAACAATGTTATAAGCATTATATTTAATTACACAAACAAAAAGGAATTTACATATATCAGTGGCTATTGCTCAGGGGTTTTTGTTGTTGTTGTTGTTGTTTTTTTTTTTGTTGTTTTTTTTTTGTTCAAATGGTAGGTAAGTAGATATATTGCATTTAGAATTTGGGAGGGAAGAAGGGTGAAAAAACCATCTTGAAAATGCTATTTACTTACTGATATAATATGAAATTATGATATGAATTCGAAAACGATGGTAGCTATGAACATTTTATTTAATGGATCACTTCACAGGATATTTTGCTAATAATTAAATTATAATCTTGTTCTGTTCTTAATTAAATTTGTTGTTAAGTAATGTACGAAATTAAGATTATTAACTCACATGCCAAAAATGTTTCAGAACACAATATGCACTGCTAAAACCGTGGGAAATGATTTCTTAATTAAGCATTTCACCCTGTGTTAACAGTAAATTTTCTTATCAAGAAAAAGCAAATTCCAAATTTTTTGAGAGCCGTGACAATTACCACCTTTTTAAAAAACGAATTGTTTTGCTTACTTCTAATATGCTTTGTGACAAAAAATATATCATAAAATTTTATGTTTATTAAAAAATCCATGCTTGGTTCAAAAGCTGCAAAAAATGCTATTTTGTTGCGTTTCACTACAATATTACAGAATCAAATTCGCAAATATCGACTATGCAGTGAAACCTTTCTAAATCTAATCCAGAATAAAACGAAATCATTTCGTAAAGAGAATAATATATTAACGTGATATAAAGATTGCATAGTTAATAAGTTTTACATTTGTGTATGCGCAAATCAGGAGTACATATGGAACAAATATTTGTAGAAAAAGCCAACTGGGAATATCCAAGTGTGGTTATATGTAAGTTTCGCGACCACTTTCAATAAAGATATGGTAATGTATTTATTACCAGAAATATTAGACATTTTCGATTAAGTATCATATTGTTGACAAAAATTTCATTATTTCACAATTTTAAGTTTGGTATAATAATTAATGCCGACGTTCATTATTCTTATATGACGAGTTCAGGCCTACATTTAAAATGTCTCGAAAGCGTTTCGAAATAATTTCGAAAACGCACTGTTGAAATGTGTTGCCATGTCATTGAAATACCAGGTGTGTCTTGAAATCGCTCCAAATGAAATATTTTTATTGAAAACGCATGATCTCTTATACGCTGTCGAAACGAATCAACAATGCGTTTTTGAGTTTTGACGTTTGAAAGCAGATTGGTTTCTGAAATGACTCAAACTAAAACATTTCATCAAACATTTCTGCGAAACCAGTGCAAATATCAATCTTTGCTTTGAAATACAGATGCACTATTGTAAGAAAAATACAGAATTACGAGTTAAAGGTTCATGCTATTGATTCTAACAACAGCATATTATTTAATTTTAAAACAATTTGCTTGATGTATTTCTGGTGTTATGGAAGACGACAGCCATATGCTATTATAAATATTTTCTCCATAGTTAGAAAACTGCTTATAATTGATTAGATACATGTGTTCCAGTAGGAAACCAATTTCGCTGCGTATGAAGTAGGGGCACATACTTATTTTGCACTAAATGGCATTCCGTAATTTTTTTAGACAACGTAAATTGGATATCACATTAAATCAACACTGAATACTGTGTTTTAAGGAGTCGCTTGTTGTATAGTATTACTTGTCTACAACACTGAATACTGTGTTTTAAGGAGTCGCTTGTTGTATAGTATTACTTGTCTACAACACTTAATACTGTGTTTTAAGGAGTCGCTTGTTGTATAGTATTACTTGTCTTCATGATATTGTAGAATAAATATACAATATACATGTACCGTACATTGTCGGAAAATATATAATTTATTTGTGCGAGTTTTAGAAATAGGTAGAAAAACGAGCATTTGGCGAGCATGTCTAGCCTGTTTCGCAATGAGTGCAAATTAATTTTATATTTAACGACTATGTACTTATATTGTGTTTATCCTGCAATATCAAAAAGTCCAAAAACAACTGCCAAATTGTCTGAAAATAGCTGGAACAAGCGTCGTTCTAATTGTTTTAATTGGAGCCAGTTGTTTCGTCAGTGCTTATCCTGTTACCATTTCTTTCTGTCACTCTACCAAAAATGCTTTATTTGGACCATGACTAAATAACACTGAAGTTTATTAGTAATCAAGATCACACAATTGTGGGATAAAAAGTGGTATTTTATACAAAGTGATTCAATTTTTCTTGTGGAATGAAAAATTCTACTTCATGGTGCTAAGTAATCTAAAAGTCTCGAAATTGTCTATTGTCTAAATAATAGTTCATGTTATCTAACGTCGGCATTGTCAACTACTCTCTTTATTCCCGAGGGAAGCCCTGGGTAATATAACAGGACTGAGTTGTATTACTGTGAGGACCAATAAGTGGTCTGCTTGTTGTGCAATGGGAAGAATTAAATGCATAACTGGTCCTTAGGACTAAATTGAAATGGTTGTCGCATGCATAGAGAATAGCACATTACTTGATCCTTAAAGACTAAATTTTAACAGTTATTTGTGAGCAATAGCGTCATGAGTATGGTCGTTGGTGACCTTTTGAAAAGCAACAATTCGAAAGTTGTGAGTTCGAATCCTGCTCATGTTATAAAGTTGGTCAGTGACTTTCGACAGGTCTGTGGTTTTCTCTAGGTACTCCACAATAAAACTGACCGCCACGATATATCTATATTCTTGTTTAAAGTGGCGTTAAACAACAAGAAAGAAAGAAAGAAAGAAAGAAAGAAATAAGAAAGAAAGAAAGAAAAAAGAAAGAAAGAAAGAAAGAAAGAACAGGAAAAAGGATCCATACACGATTCATAATATCCTCGTGTTTTCAGTGGCAATCTAACATCGTCCCATTAATAATATTGACACCTTTTAACCTACGATATCAATTGATTGTTAACATATATAGCTTGTTCTCGTCATAAATATAGCTGAAAGACGACCTGACCTAAAGCGACAATCAATGTCTTGATGTCGATCAATAGTGTTGATAATCTCCCTTGATGGCATCATAATATGATTGCATTGTATGATTCTTTCGATTTCCTATAGCCCATCCCTCGTCTTTGTGCTATTTTGATAGGATAGTTATTATGATGTCTAACGCCACTTTCAACAATATTTCAGTTATACCGTGCATGGCCGTCAGTTTTATTTTTGGAAAATACATGTACCACCGACCTGTCGCAAGTCACTGGCAAACTTTATTACATATGTTGTATCGAGAATACCTCTCCTGAGCTGGGTTCGAAATCACAACGTTAGTAGTGATAGGCATTTTGATTGATTTTGGGAAACTTTATCACTTGGGACTGGGAGTCGAGTACAACCTTTTTTGTAATTTACAAAGCCGGGCGCGAACCCACGCCGTATTGGTGGTAGGCTTGTATGAATTGTAAGATAATCCAACTACCTAACTCATTGAGCCACCCGGACCCTCTAGGCATTTTGAAACCCAAGTTGTTTCTATTATGCATTTCAAGCTAATTTATATCTTATATTTTTGAATGTTTATTATCCATTGTACTAGGAATAATTAATATATTTTACTTAACTTATAGCTTTATAAATATACTTTCCACAAGTCAGATTCTTATAAATAAAACCATTGAACAAATTGTTGCTATAAAATTTAGATTCTTGATTAATACTACGAACACGTTAAGAACATGTAATCAGTAAAGAGATGTTGTTAATATATAAGTGGTCAGTCAAGATTTGAATTCACATAGCATCATTTTTACAGGAAATATTAATAAGAAGGGAAGAACTTAATTTCTCTCTGACACTAATATAGGAAATGAGATTTGTTTACTTGATGAGTGTATAATTTCAGGAAAGGAGAGGTTTATATCTCCCAGGTAGATTCATGATCAGTTTTAATATCATTAAGAAAACTCAGATATGATCAAGTGACAGGTCATATTACGTAAAATATATTATGAATGCAATTTCATCTCGTACAACATACTACATGCAAAAGAGACACAACATATAATTTCTAGATAGATTGTACCGCCTTCCTGTCCCAACTGGCAATCGATGACTACTACATCTGTGTTTACAAAACACAAAAAAATATACATATATATTAAAATTAAACCAAACAGTGTTAAAATTAGATTTTTGAGCTATCAATTTTTTGTTCTTCCCTCGACGGGATTTGAATTCACACCATTGATACACTGCAGCACCAATCGCTTAGCCCTAGACCACTCGACCACATCCGCCCCATAATATATATATATACATGTACATCGCAGTTGGAAAGCCAAATAAGAATATATGCTATCTAGTCTCAGTAAAACAATTTTTGAGTTTTTTTAGTACGTGTGGTTCGTCATTTTAGTTTTCTGTGTTGTGTTGTGGTTTTTTTTTGGTTTTTTTTATTTGTCTTTGTCCTGTATTGTGTGATTGCCCAATAATGCCAATGTCTCTGAATTGTCCATTCGTGATTGTCCCTTCGTTTTTCTCTAACTTTTACCTATAGCTGTATCATTTACAAAAATAATAAGATCCTAGCAGGTAAATTAGATAGTGTTCTTTACAACTTATGCACATGTTGGCACGGGGAACCTATAGCAGTTTCTTACCTCACGCTTCTCCTGGAATTTCTGTTCACGTTCACGATGGGTGCCACTAATGGAGCAGGAACTGCCTACCCTTCCGGAGCACCTGAGTTTACCCCTGGTTTTAAGTGGGGTTTTTTTTGTTACTCGATCTTTAGTTTTATGTGTATGTTTTGTAGATTTTTGTTTGTCCTTTTGTACTTTTTCGTTTCATGGTTATTGCGTTTGCTGTGCTTCTTCGATTTATGGATTCTGATTACCTCCCTTTGGTATCTACAAACTCTTCTTGATTCTGATTACCCCTTTGGTATCTACAAACTCTTCTTGATTCTGATTACCCCTTTGGTATCTACAAACTCTTCTTGATTCTGATTACCCCTTTGGTATCTACAAACTCTTCTTGATTCTGATTACCCCTTTGGTATCTACAAACTCTTCTTCGTAAAGAATGTATCACCTTTATAAAAGAATTAAATGCTACAATCACCATGCTTTCAGTAGTATAAAGCTTGTGGAACTGCATGCATTTGAAGACATGATGCTTTTCAATCTATGAATATATTTATACAATTAGGGATTCGAGCAAAGATGACTAGTTGATCTTAAAGCTTCAACCATTCGGCGATCTTTTATCGATAAGTGAGCTATTTTTCATGCATATCTTGGGGAAGAGATCAAAATCTTTTTGGTCTTGTTTGATGATGAAATGGTGATGGTGTCTGAATTGTACATCAGCAATACACACCAGTTAGATTTATAAAGTGCTAGCTCACAATAAAATACGACCCAAAGTCGTGACTTCCAGTCAATCAGTCTTTACTCTTACTTATTAATGTTGTGTGATTAGGAGAGAAGTAACTAATGCCAATTGCATAGTTTTCGGTTTGACTTTACCCGGAACAGACCCCATTATCTTCCGCACTCGAGATGATTATGATAAGCAATACTGCACTGAGTCGGTATACAACAGACTTCCTTTAACATAAGTAACTACATGTTAGAGAAAACCGAATGGGCAATCAATAATGGACAATCCAGAGAAACTGCTAACACAAGACACAAAACGCAGACAAACAAAGCAAATAAGACACAACAGAAAAAACTAAAAAGATGAGTAATACGGACCCCACTAAAAACCGGGGTAGACCGAAGGCGACCGCGAAGAGGAAGCAGTTCCTGACTCTTCTAATTGTTTAAGCGAAACAAGTGCTAGCAGAAAAGTATTACACCACCTTACTATACATGAAACATAGAGTTCTGGTATAAATATCAATGGGCGGAGATAAGGTTCGAATTCTGCAGTATTCTGACCGCGGTCACCTCGAGGAATATCAATGGTGATTAATTTATCTCAAACAACTAATTGGATAGCTATTAGGTCGACACGCACAACCACAATTCAAGGCTTAAGTTGTCCTATAAACAGCCAAATACATGCATATATATGTAATGAAGAAATTATACTAATATATAGATTAATTAAAACATATGCTAAATATAGCAGGTGCTTATCTGAAAATGAACATGTATGTAAATTATCAGACATGATTGATCGATTATAAATCTGTTTGATCCCCTGGAGTATAATAATAGTCTACATGCAGATGTATCTATAATTCTCTGATAAACATAAATTTCATAGTGACTAATTTCTGCAGTGTTCATTGGTCTCCCCTGTGATCAAGAAATATGATTTTATTGCTTTAAGTGATAAACGTGCATTGGTGATATAAGATTTCTACATATAGTTCTTTAGTCAACATCTCCACAATATTTTGTTCTTCATTTTCGGGTGGTAACGACAATTCATTGAAGGCGAGTTGACACGCAGTGGTAAGTGTTACTAATATGCATGAACTATTGACTCCGAAAGAATTGTCTTATTCGTTATCTGTCTTTATCTTCGTCACTGAGGAAAAGTGGATCCGATCTCTGCAAGGAACTTTTGTTCATATAAATATGGTGAAATATTGATGTTATCTTTTTCGTTGATGTATTTTTTATTTATTTATTTATTTATTTATTTATTTATTTATTTATTTATTTATTTATTTATTTATTTATTTTGTTTTTTTGGGGTTTTGTATTGCCTTTTCACTGTTTGTTTTACTATTGAACCATAATTGTCATTCCATAATTTGAAGTAGTATCAATTTTACTAATTATTATCTTATTTTCATTTTTATGATCGAGCATTGAAGTAAGTACATCTGGACTGAAAATGTGCACCGCTAGTGAGCCTCTTGTTTTATGTACTATAGCAAAACGATATCAGATTGCGTATTTGGTTAGTTTAAACATATTGTATTGTCATATAAATGTACAATTAGATTGGAAACAAGTTATATCAACTTAGTATATCCACTCTACACAATAATGTTATATACATAAATAAGAAAATGATAGCAAGTTACATAATATAATAAAATTATACATGAATATATTTGATAAATTTGATAAACAAACGTATTGGGGGGGGGGGGGATTGAGTGCAAATTAATGATAGCATCCTGAGTACAGAGTATAATTTCGTATCATTCAAATCTATTTGTATGGTGTATATATTTTTGGACATTTCTAAACACTATTATATTGTTTTCATCAGTTACATTATCAGAGCCAAATAATAAGTTTTCAATTGAAATAACTGTATACGGTGTAATACTCATAAATAATTGCATTCTTGCATTTGTATAAAGGGGACATTCTAATAAATAATGAATAGCATCTTCTAAAGGACATTTGGTTCATCTGGCAATATATTATAGATATTTACCGATCAAGAACCTTAAATCAAGAGAAAACGTCTATGATGCGCGAATAAATACACTGAATTCAAAATACTGCTGATACAAAGATGTTCGCTACATATCTCAGACTGTGTGTTTCTTGCTTCCAAACACTTTCAGTTATTTGAATTTGAATTTTGGTATTTAACGCCACTTTCAGCAATATTTCAGCTATATCATGGCGACCAGTTTTAGCGGTGGAAGAAGCCGGAGTACCCGGAGAGAACCACCGACCATGGGCAAGCAACTGGTAAACCATATCACTTGCGGCTGTGAGTCGAGTGCACCCTTTGTGTAATTTACAAAGCCGGGCGCGAACCCACGCCGTATTGGTGATAGGCTTATATGAGTTGTTAGGTAATCCAACTACTTAACTCACTGAGCCGCCCGGGCCCTTTTAATTATTTGACTTTTTATTCTATTGACATCGTGAGTACCAGGTGAAGGTTATTCCAACAAGAGCGTCAGGTCAATTGCGTCATACACTCAAACCTGCATTAAAGGGCATCTCTATATAACAAATCACTGTCTATAAAGGACAGCCTTATTTTCCCCATTATTGAATAGTGTATGTAATGTTAGCCTATATATGAAGGACAACATTTCCAAGTTCCCTTAAGGGTGCCCTCTATATACAGGTTTGACTGTAATATATATACGTTATTTTCATCTGTATTGAAGAGTGTAACTTTTGTAAATAATGACATACCCGAAATTAAACTCGTAATTCCAGCTATACGATACATATTGTACAGTGCCTGAGTCTTAGTTCTGTATAGAGACATCAGTTCGTGGAGAAGATGTTCTAAGTTTAAAAACTTGTGTCGTATCCATTTGTTATTAAGAACAATAAAATATGCTTAAATAAAAAAAAAATCAGTTCGCACTAATTAAACAATTGTGCAAATCGTCTTGACATTTGTTACATACGACTTGATGATCATCTAGCCATCTACTGTTATATTCACTGGAAATCTAGATATGTTTGAAACAGAAAATATTAGTGTTGAAATAATCCAAGACTCTTGATGTGAACTATAGAAATGTTTATATTACATGTCATTTGTGATATTGCTGATGTCAGTAACGCGTAAACTTCTGAACAATTTCTGGTATTAAGACCACGGGAGGAGGAGGAGCGGAGATTGTGCTGTTTAACGCCGCTTTCAACAGTATTTCAGTTTTATCGTTGCGGTCATTGTTTAGTTGGTGAAGGAACCCGTACTACCAGGAGACAACTACCGACCTGCCGCAAGTCACAGACAAACTTTAAAGCCACGGAGTTAGTGAGTAGGTTATTGGTTTTTAACAGCAAGTACAATGTAGGTAGAATTACTGTACACAGACAGTAGGTATTGCGCTTAGGTGTGCTTAAGCACAGGGTCCCGTTGGCCAGGGAGGTGGGGGAGGGGGTATCTTGCTGCCAAAAAATGATATTTTAACATGGAATTTTGCTTATGTGGTGCAATTTTGAATTTTAAGGCTTCCTGTTTCGGAGCGATTCCAGACATAATGATTGAGCTAATAGTCTATGGGAGTGTGCCACATTTAGGGACCAAGTAAGGGGTCTCATAACTTGACTAGCACAGGGCCTCATTTGTCCTAAATCTGGCACTGTACACAGACAGTAGGTGGATTAAAGCTAGCGTGGAGGTCGTAAAAAATGTATGAAAAGTTTAATCCAAACCATACTGCATGCACAACAAGTAAAATATGGACAGAGACTCCATTATATATAATAAATCAGTCTCTCTGTGTCTAGCGCCATTTGATATGGTAAAGAATATCATAGACATGTTGTACATTCTATACACTCTTACACACAAGGGCCATTTTTCACTAAAACTGAGAAAATGTTATCTCCACAAGTTATCAGACTTTATGTCAATTTTATCTATTATCATGTTATATAGCACACTTTTACTGAAACATGGACATATCATATTGCACATTAGAAGTTAAATGTTAATAACTTGATAAGATTTTATTACAAACCATTTTCTTATTAGGATAGTTTTTGCTCCTTCACATTGATGCAAATTTTATATTTTTGGGATAATGATATTGGGTGGAAATAAGGTAAAATTATTTAAGAAAGTAGAAAATTGAAATCCATATAATATGCACACTTTCAGTGTTGGTACTAACTGTCTACAAAATATAAAAGTTCTAGCTCAAAAACTGTAGGAGGAGTTAGCCAGACAAACCATATATCCTATATGGATTTAGCAAAATCTGTCTAAGTTCATGCATTCATAATTTTGTAAACAAATTGTTGAAAGTCAAAATCCATTAAATGATGCACACCTTCAGTGTAGGTACTAACTGTCTACAAAATATAAAAGGTCTAGTTCAAAAACTGTTGGAGGAGTTAGCCGGACAAACTATGCATACTAAGTGTGACGAACGGACGGACGCACGGACGGACGGACACGGGTAAAACAATATGCCCCCGACCAATAGTCGCGGGGGCATAATAAATACTGATATCACATTTAAATAAATTCAGTTGTTTTTCATTGTACCAAATTCCTATTATAAAATATCTTTATAAAAATTTAGACTATACTTTTACTATTTTTTAATTTCACTGGATTTGTATGAACATGTATGTGATATTATCTTGACAGAAAAAGGCTAATGTTTAATACTGAAAAGACAACACTTATATATAGAAACATTTAAAGGACAAGGTGCAGTAAGGATCGATTTTCATATTCAATTTCACCAGTTTTTGTTTTTGTTAAGCAACCATTTGTTAAAAAATCTGGAAGTTGTGCGGAATGATTTCCAGCAGAGAGGTAGTATTGTATCAAACATGACACATTTTTATACGCCCGTCTCGAGACGGGCCGTATTATGTGATTGGGTATAGCGGGCGGGCGTCCACACTGGTTTCCGCACAATAACTTTAGTTCTGTGTATCGGATCATTACCAAACTTGGTCACATGATTTCCCTGTGGAAGGGGAAGAACCGTATTTATTTTGGGGTCATCAGGTCAAAGGTCAAGGTCACTGTTACTATGAATAGAATTTTTGACAACAGAGTCGTTTACGCACGGTAACTTTAGTTCTGTATATTGGATCTTGACCAAACTCGGGAAGGGGGAAAACCCTATTTATATAGACGGGCATATTTTGTGATGCACACATTTCTTGTTTGAAAGTTGTTCTACTACCAATTCCGGAGCCTCCATAGCTGTGGATTCCATATCACCTCTTTTTTCTTTGGGTTTGGAATCTGAATTGACATCTGACGGACTTCTTGATATGTTAAACTAGATGGATTCAAAAATTTTGGACAATAGACATGTTTCATGAAATCTTTGTAAGCATTTGAGCTAAAGTCTACAGAAAGAATCTTATTGTTTTCAGTAATAATGTGTATAAGGTTGTTGTAAATTTGTTCATGTTTTGAGAATATATTTAATTTTGTTGCATAAGAGATTCCATAGAATTTAGGTAGAAAATCATTACCACCTAAACTGAGACCTATATAAGCTACTGCCACTTTAATTCCAATATACTTGTCAGAGGTTCTGTGCTCCAAAAGTTCCAAAATTGTTGTGATATTATAAATGTCATAATGTTTTTCTGTGTTCTTTATGTTGAGATATACTTTCCCTTGGTAATTAATTCATATATTTTCTCTAAATACTATAGCAAAATTAAAGTTCAATATGTAATAATTAAATAATACACTGATAATATATTTCAACTTGTTCTCTCTGTCAAACACAATAAAAAAATAATTGAGAAATACTTGTGTATAAATGAAACAATGAAAAGATATGATACAAGTAATTAATTTCTAATAGATAGATAATATGTAATATGAGACACATGTGGTAAGTATTAAAACTGAGAGTACAAATTATCTTGACATGATGTCTGATAAAGCCATCGCTACCTAGTAGCAGTGGGGGGGAACCCTTGTGTGTTAGAGTGTATGGAGAGAACAGTGCCTTTTCTAAAAAAAAAATTTCGTGACATACACTTTATTTTTATATAATCTGATAACAAACGTAAACAGTTGATAGGGATGTGCTTAGTTAGATATATACGTTCCTGTATTATCTAAAGTATACTGCAAGACTTTCTGGCATCAAGTGCTACTTACTTGAGTCTGAAAGGTAAAAGGGGAATGAGTTTGTTTTCTGACATTTGACACTTGTATTTTGGGATTTATACATTGTGAGGTAATTATAGTTAATAATATATAATGATAACGTATTATAAAGACAATCAATGAGAGACAACGCACTTAATTTCCAAGCTGTCGCATTAACATTGTTGCCATGCAATTTTGCACTAAGTGATATTTATTTGTGGCTAAAAGGTACTAGGTAAAAGTGGAATGAGTTTGTTTTCTTATATTTGACACTGGTATTTTGGGGGTATATATTGTTAGGTAATTATAGTTAATACTGACATATTATAAAGACAACCAATGGGAGACAACGAACTTAATTTGCAACCTGTTACATTTTTTTCGTTGTTTGCCATGCATTTTGGCACTGAGTGATATTTGTTGCTAACAGGTACAGTAAAAAGTGAATGAGTTTTTTTTTTTTTTTTATCTTAGATATTGGTGGTTTTTGCGGATACATTGTTCAGTAATTATTGTATTATAAACCCAATCAATGGGAGACAATGAATGTAATTTGCTAGGTGTTACATTTTTTCGGTTGTTTGCCATGCAATTTGGCATGACATGATACTTGTTGCTAAAAGGTACAATGTATAAGAGAATGAGTTTGTTTTCTTGCATTATATATTGGTGTTGTTTTTTTTTGTGTGGATATATTGTTCTGTAAATATCGCATTATCAACACAATCCAAAACAAAAACCAGCGAACTTAATTTTTAAGTTGTTTGTCTACTATGATACCAGCATAAGGGAATTACCATTTTTTTAGGGAAAGGGGGTATGTTTTTTTTTAATTGTTTGTAGCCAAAATTTATATCAGAAATTAAGTAACTTGAAAGATGCAAGAAATAAATAATCTAATTATTATTTGGCGTTGAAAAACATTTCTCGCTCTAGGATAAGAAAAACCTAGGTCCATCTTAAAGTTAATTGGGTGGTCCCTAAGTAAATATGTTGCTATAATATCAATGTATTCGGTACATTGTTGCTGCACTTTTACTGTAGGAAAAATATTTGGTACATTATTTAGCTAACCCTCTCCTTTGTAAACTTTATAGCATGAAATAAATATCTGCTTTGGTTATTTTCATAAAAGATAATCACATTATGTAATCGTGGTCCTCATGGTTGTAACCGTATGGCAGCTGGATTTACAACTGTCTATGCAATCGGTGCATATCACTACCAAATGTCTCAGTTCGAAATCCGCTCATTGCGATGTGTTCCCGTTCCAACATCCGCTCATTGCGATGTGTTCCCGTTCCAACATCCGCTCATTGCGATGTGTTCCAGTTCCAACATCCGCTCATTGCGATGTGTTCCCGTTCCAACATCCGCTCATTGTGATATGTTCCCGTTCCCAACATCCGCTCATTGCGATGTGTTCCCGTTCCAACATCCGCTCATTGCGATATGTTCCCGTTCCAACATCCGCTCATTGCGATGTGTTCCCGTTCCAACACAATGTGATAAAGTTTGTCAGTAACTTGCGGCAGGTCGGTAGTTTTCTCCGGGTACTCCGGTTTCCTCCCCCAATAAAACTAACCTCTATGATGTAACTGAAATATTTTTGAAAGCTACTTTAAATACCATAAAATCCCTCCCCAATTATGTTAACACATGAATGGCCATAGGGTAACCCGTTACCAAGTTTGTTTCTATCTGTAAATCGCAAACGTATATGGTCATTGTACGCTATGGAAATAAAGATTAGCATCAGATATCATACAATCATATATGCCCATTTTAAGGCAAACTTACTTTGTAGCAATGTTACTTAGATGGACCTCTGAAATATTTTCTTGTGCAAATCGAATTCCCAGATGGGAATCATCCCAAAATACAACAGAGAACAGAAAGAATGTTCGAAAAATTGTTGGAATGTATTCTCTGTAGCAAAAGACCCACAGTTAAAATCTCTTCGACAATGACGGACATCTTGATCCCATTTCATTCATTGAAATTAAAATGTTTTCAAATGCAATCTTCAAAAGTTTTTCTCCGTCGGATATCCAAGATATTCGCCACTGTCAAACCTAATTGAAACAGAGGACCTATACTATTTTACTTTGGATCCACTTAAGGTATATCCAAGATATTCGCCACAGTCAAACCTAATTTAACAGAGGACCTATACTATTTTACTTTGGATCTACTTAAGGTAAACCGCAACGGTAAATATGTTGACTCAGCAGAAAGTAGTTTGACCTACCGGGATAGTGAAAAATAAATATGTCCAGGATGTAATCAGTGCTTGTCACCACTACAGTTGTGAGTTCGAATCCCACTCATGGCGAGATGTACTCGATATAAAATTGTGTGGTAAAGTTTGTCCGTGAATAGCGACAGATCGGTTTCCTCACCAATAAAATTGATAGCCATAATATAACTGAAATATTGTTGAAAGTGGCGTTAAACATCATAACCCCCAATACAAGTAAAATATGCACAGAGACTCTATTATGTATAATAAATCAGTCTTACGTGTCAAACGCCAAGGCATGCAGGTGATCATTTAATATTGTAAAGAAAATCAAATACATTTTGTACATTCTATAGAGAGAACAGTGTCTTTTCTATATATTATTTGTCCGTGACATACTGTTTATTAATACAATCTAATAAAACAAATATAAACCGTTGATAAGGAGTAGATATATACGTTCCTGGATTATATAATGTATACTGTTGCAATAGCACGACATTCTGGCATCAAGTGCTACTTGTGTCAGAAAGGTAAAAGTGGAATGAGTTTGTGTTCTTATATTCGACACTGGTATTTTGGGATTTATACAGTTATATAGTTAATGATAACATATTATAAAGACAATCAATGAGAGACAACGAACTTAATTTGCAACCTGTTACATTTTTGTCGTTGTTTGCCATGCATTTTGGCACGAAGTCATATTTGTGGCTAAAGGTACAATGCAAAAGTGGAATGAATTTGTTTTCTTGTATTAGACAATTGGTGTTTTTGGATATATGACATATTGTTCTGTAATTATTACATTATCAACACAATCAATGGGAAACAGCGAACGTAATCTGTAAGTTGTTATATATTAATATTGTTTAATCACTATGCTTCCAGCACAGGGGAACGACCATTTATTTTTTAGAGAAAGGGGCTCTGTTTTTTTTTAATTGTCTGTTGCCAATTTTTTTTTAATTAAGAAACATGAAAGATGCAAAACAAATCTGAATTTCACATTTCGTGGAAAATAATTTCTCGCTCTGGGGTAAAAAAAAAAACAAAAAAAACAAAAAAAACAGGCACATCTGAAAGTTAAGTGGGTAAGTCCCTAAGTAAATATTTTGCTACAGTACCAATGTACCCGTTAAATTGTTGCTGCACTTTTGCTGTATAAGAAATATATTTAGTGCATTATCTCTCTAATCTATAGGTTTTTTTTTGTAAAGTTCTCTTTAGCATAAAGCAAATACATGTATCTACTTTTAAGTTATTCTTATAACAGATAATCACACTATGTTACCATATCAATGGTTATTGGGTGACCCTCTACCAAATTTGTATCTATCTATAAATCGAAAACGAATATGGGCACCACCATCATGGCAGCATATATTACTAATGTGGGCTATAGGAATATTGGTTGAAAGCCTCGGATATCCTACAATCATATAAAATCATGTTAAGGCAAGCTAAATTTTACAGAGAATAGTTTCAGGTCATAAGGAGACTTTTTCCAAAAAACTGTTCAGGATGACGGTGTCATGTATTTTTCTCAACATGCGGTTGTGTTTCATCGTCCTCTTTAAATTGTGGTCTTTTTATCATTAAAAATCCGACTTAGGTTGGTGAGGTTTGAACACATTGGTGGGGGTTTGAAAACAATGCGAACGATAAAAGCTCTCTTTTTTATGAGTTTATTTCTTCTGATCTTTTGTTTTCATGTAGAGTTTTATGATGATTTTGATGGGATGCCACTAAAACAAATGAAGAAAATTATATTTACATTTTAAAGGGCATTTAACCTTTAAGAGGGGGAGACACTATGTGTTTTTCCCGCTCGGCCAAAAATTCGTTTTCACTCAAAATAGAATCAGGATTTAGAGTTAGCATTATTGTGTTTAACACCACTTTCCACAATATTTCTGTGGCGTTCAGTTTTATTGGTGGAGGAAACCGGAGTATCCGGAGAGAACTACCGACCTGCCGCCGGTCACGGACCCTTTTGATCACATAACGTTGCATCAAGTGTATCTCGTCATGAGCGGGATTCGAACTCACAAAGTTAGTGATGCATTGTTTCAAGATTGTTTCTATATACCAATTCGTTTTCTCACTGATCGTATATCACAAAACGCATGTATGTGTTACCGTCTTGGCATCATTAAAACGAATGCTGTTTAATAAATCACTCTTATCATCAACACAGCTCGTTCAACATTATTTTCAAAATACAACAGAGAAAATGATCATTTAAGACGATTAGACGATAATCAAGCACATCTGTAATTTTACAAAGCAAATATTGATACAGAGATGTATAATACCATTATCATCGGTGAATTCATCATCGTCTGACATGTGGTTATTCTATTGCCAAACGATTTGTATGTTTATTTGATAATTAATCAATTCACTTGCACGCTAGAACGGTAGAGCATTCATATATATATACAAACAAGTTGTTTCGGAAGATAACAACACCATATTGAAAATATATTCTGTCTCTTGCGAACAGATAATGAAAGGTGGTATTGGTAATTATATTTTGGGTCAAAGTTGACTGTTCCTTCCAACAGTATGTCCTATGATGGCCTTGTGTGCTATTTAATATTAAAATGGTGGTTAAATCCGTCTGATTTCTCTTACAGAACTACTATTATACATATAACAACTTCTGTATCACTAAGATCTTATATGCCCCGTTTGCTATGTTCACAGTCCGGCCTTTCCTCATTGGGGCCCGGGTGGCTCAATTAGTTAGGTAGCTGGATTACCTAACAACTCATTTAAGCATATCACCAATATGGCATGTGTTCGCGCCCGGCTTTGTAAGTTACAAAAAAGGGTGCACTCGACCCGCAGCCGCAAGTGATAGAGCTTACCAGTTGCTTGCCCATGGTCGGTGGTTCTCTCAGGGTACTCCGGCTTCCTCCACCACTAAATCTGGTCGCCATGATATAGCTAAAATATTGCTGAAAGTGGCGTTAAACACAAAAAAAAACAACCAACCAACCAACCTTTCTCATTCATGACTTACCACCAAGTTTATAACAAGGGTAACACGATGGGTGCCACATGTGGAGCAGGAACTGCTTACCCTTCCGGAGCATATGAGTTCACTGCCGGTTTTAGTGGAATTCATGCTGTTCGATATTTAGTTTCCTGTATCATATTTTGCTTCTTAAATTTAAAGTTCAAGATTAGTACTAAGCGTTCGTTACAATAACGCTTACTTACACGTGAAAAACACTTATATAACGACATCATGTCACTATGAGTTGAGTCTTAGGCCCATAAAGATAATTTAACTCTGCCACTCTTTACTGAAGTGCTCGCACCAATCCAGCCAATTCAACGATCATGAATATAGGTGTTTAGGGATATCAATGAATCAAATCTCCCTTTTTTGCCGTGAAATTTTCAAATACAATACAGTTATCTATCTCCTAAGTATGCAATATGACAATACAATTAATGTAAAACCTAAGTTATATTATAACTGTTACCATGCATAAATAATATAAATTTTGATTTTTTTTGTTATTCTTAGCGCAAATTAAATAACACATTAAAAATTAAAAATCATATCTTAAACAAAAGCCTGAGATGGTGAAGAAGCTGTCGTCATTTTAATCTGGAAATTTTGAAACAATTGAAAATGCATAATAACATAATTTGTTCATTCATTTTAATTTTACTGAGACGGAAAATCGTATTTACTGTATATGCATGTGTACTTTTAATCATTATTTAACTGGTTTCCGAAAAATTGACTTCAGACGAGGTGTACTCGATACAACATTATGTGACAAAGTTTGGCAATGACTTGCGGCAGGTCAGTGGTTTCTCCAGGTACTCCGGCTTCCTCCACCAATAAAACTGACCCCCCACCATGATATTACTGATATATTGTTGAAAGTGGCGTTAAACACCAGAACCCTAACCAGAAAAATGTATTTACTGACACTGCCTTGTAACATGGAGTAATTAAAGAAGGCGTAATGGCGTGCGATGTTAATAAGAAATGAAATGGAACCGCTGATTATACAATTAACTGCTTGATATGTTGATAGCAGTAAATATGTCAGTCACATTGTTAGTTGGAGAATCCAAGCCGACTTGAAGTATCTTTAGTGATGTGTTCATTGTGCTTTGAAATTAATTGATAATGAACAGAAGTGGACATTGTTTGCTTTGTTCTTCTTCGATATACGGATTATGATTACCCCTTTGGTATCTTCAAGCTATTCTTGTAACATTGGCCGCACGACGGGTTTCTGAAATAACTTCCGTCAGGTTCTCTCAAGTTCAAAAAAATAGAAATCCAAATAACTTACACATCTTTAGGAGCAAATAAGACACGGGATTATACAGGGTGTGCAAATAAGTCTATGGTTACCTATGCATTTGGATATTCACATTAGTTTCAATAATTTACAATCTCTAAGAACTGTGAATTTAAATAACCTTTAAAAAGACGTTTAATTGTACCACGATGTCTTACAATGTAATTAGATAACGATAACACTGAAATATTGTTGAAAGTGGTGTTAAACACCATAATCTTAACCATAGTCTTGTAATTAGATACCCCGAATTCATCATTAACATAAGATAAGGACAAAATCGTGAAAAAGCTACCATTTTACATTAATTAGAAAATTATGGTATCCTCCCCCTTTTTTGCATTATAAAATTGCCAATTGTTAATTATAATAAAGCTGAAACATTTTGCAGGCTGAGTACATACTTGGCACTGTATATAAACTGTCTTGTATGGCCATTATGATCATAAAGCATAATGGTAAAGCTGAGATATAATCATTAAGAACAATAGTATCATGTTCTGACCATTGTGATCAATCTCCTTAGAACTGTTGATAGTTCTATTCTTTACTTCATAACTTACTCTAGCAGTGATCATTGAATCGTGTTTACTAATTAAACTTATTAAAGATGTGTGAATGCGGTTTTATTTTTCAATAAAGGTAATAATCAAAATATATTTAATGACATTTGAAATAGACATGAAAATGGAACTTAGGTCGGGAATGGGGAAATGTTAACATAGAAAAAGTAGTTGATGAAAAGTGACATTTCACTGAACCGTTGTCAGTAGAAAATTTACCCCAAGTTCAACCCCGGTTTTTAGTGGGGTTCGTGTTAATCGATCTTTAGTTTTATATGTATGTTTTGTTGATCGTTGTTTGTACTTTTGTACTTTTTCTTTTGACTATTGTGTTGTATGTTCTTCTTCGCTATACGGATTCTGATTGCCCCTTTGGAATGAATGCATTTTGGTGTTTAACGCCACTTTCAGTAATATCCTAGCTACATGTATATCATGGTGACCAGTTTTGGTAGTGGAGGAAGCCGGAGTACCCGTTGAGAACCATCGACTCTGGGCAAGCCACTGGTAAACTTTATCACTTGCGGCTGCGATTTGAGTGCATCCTTTTTTGTAATTTACAAAGCTGGGCGCGAACCCACGCCGTATTGGTGATATGCTTGTATGAGCTATTAGCTCCAACGACCTAACTCATTGAGCCACCCGGGCCCCAGCCCCTTTGCTATCTTCAAACTATTCTTGCAGAGGAATATCCACATTCCTATTCCCGAAAACCGCCTTGATGCTGTAATGGCTAAAGTGATCGCCTCAAGTATGATATATCGGGTGGTTTAAGCCCCGTTTGGGCCAATAGAGACTTACTACAAGTCCCTTTTTTTAGTAATAATTATAGATTAGTACATGGCATTTTTCATATTGTCCTTGTTATCAGCCCGAGACCTTGATATCAGCCCGATGGATTTAATCTATGTATCATATATGTTGCCAGGGCAGATAACATGTTATTGCCCTCGTTAAATGTTATTGCCCTGGGGGCAAATAACACGCCGCAAATTATACGTTTATTACACATGCAAATTCGGCGTTATTTCAATGAAATATGTGATAAATCCTTTTAATAAATTGTTGCTATGAATGATTGTATTATTGACTGACCACTTATATTGACTCTCCACATGTAATCAGTAGAGCAATGATAGTAAATACGAGTGGTAAGTCAAGATTTGAACTTTAATTACAGCTTTTTAAAGGATTATCTATAAGAAAGTGACTTGTAGTAGAGCTAGAGCCGAACTGAATATTATAAAGGGCAAGAGAAAATACTAATTAGCTCGGTGCCGGGATAATATGTCCGAGTAGAGCTAAATATCTTCCACCGGGATGCTACCGATATAAAGTTCCAATTAATAATCATGTTGGTCTAGCACAAAGCAGACACCAACGTCATCATTTCATCGAATGTATATTGTTCTCGCCATAACATGACTGAAAATTGCTCACTTTGCATTAAATAACAATCACTCACTCACTCCCAATTCTCCCAAATGATCAAAATAAAAAACAATAATTGACAATATATGTTAAGTAGCTACAACTGATGAATGTATATGTTTGACAGTCGTGAAGTGATAGGACGGGCTCCGTACCAACGCTGTCTACTCTTAAAAGCGATCATTGTAAGAACTACTGACAATATATGTTAAGTAGCTACAACTGATGATTGTATATGTTTGACAGTCGTGAAGTGATGGGACGGGCTCCGTACCAACGCTGTCTACTCTTAAAAGCGATCATTGTAAGAACTACACGATAACGACAGCTACACTCTCCAACTGAAAAACCACATAAAACCTGTAATTAAAATAGGAAATCTAGAATAGGAACATTTAGAAGTGAGAACAGTACACTTACAACTACTCTGTCAAAATCTGAGAAACGGATTGTAATGTCATGAATGAAACAACGTGCAAAGGAACTATAAACCTTCCTATTGTCAAAATGTGCATTGATATTAAATCAAAAATTTTGATATTTCTTTTCTTTATCTTCCAATTAACAAAATGTATTTGTGAGTTAGGGGTATCAATCTTGTCCCTTTCTATGATCTTTTTAAGATTGGATTTTCGAACTGTTTCGACATTTTTGATATTTTTTTGTTTTTCATGTTATCACACATTTATCATTGTATAATGCTCCGAGGGTTCATGACATGTTTATATTTTTGCCATTGTTGTTATAATGCCTTGTTAAGAACATTGTTTGTTACTTTCATCAAAATTAAGAATGACAGAATCAAACTACAACGTTAGCCAAGAGCAGTTTAATATAGACGTTCGAAATCAAATAAACAATACCAGAAACTGAAATGTGCTCGATGTATATGTTTTTTTTTTTGCTATATCTGAGAATAATAAAAGAGCTGTAAAACTGGTGTTTATATCAAACGTTTCTCTTTTCAACAATGTCTCATCGGAAAATACATTCTGAATGTTAATTTGCAATATCTTTTGATGTCTATTTCATGAATAAAATTGTATTATTGGTAATAGAACATTAATTGTCACGGTATTTGTGGTGAAAAATAAATTCAAGACATGTATTATTTTATCACAACTTCTTGTAATTTTATTATCTAATTTTCTCAACCAAGTTAAATGTAAGTTTATCATGCCAAAAACTCTTTTTATCAGCAATTATCCAATCAAGTATAATTCATCTTTAAAAGCCATGCAGTTGTTTATAGTAGGGCTCATGTCTTATTTACGTTATTTGTGTTTGTTTACCTATAGTGATGCCCAACGTATATTGTGTTGTGTTTGTGTGTTGTTTTTCTTCGTCTTGTGTACCCTATGTTGCAGGTTTCTCTAGATTGTCCATTCTTGATTGTCCCTTCGATATTCTTTAACGTTTATCATATAACAAACATGATACATTGTTTTCCATATTTCTCTTGTAAGAAACAATATGTGTGCTATCAGGTTAAAGTCAGATGTTAAGATCACATAAATCTGTTAACATGTTGATAGGCAATATTTTGATTATTAGATAATTCCATAGTTCTATCTGCAGCTAAGACACCTGTACCAAATGTCGTAAAATGTACCCCGATATCCTCTATTGCATTTTCGTAAGTTTTGGACGAATTCTTCGAAGACTCTAACATTAGGCTAACTTCTTAGATTCTTTGTTTTCTTACTCTCTAAGACTTTTATGATTTTATGGCTTTCCAGAAAAGTTAGAAGATACCAAAGGGGTAATAAGAAGTCGTTAATTTGAGAAGGACAGAGAATGCAATGATAAAAAGACCCAAAAACAAAAGACGGAAGGACAACAATGATTCACAACACAAAATAAACAAAACTAAAGATTGTCGAACCCCACAAGGAATCGAGGGTGTAATCTCAGTGGTCCAAAAAATAGACAGAAGGACAAACAATGATTCACAAAACAAAATTCAAAAAACTAAAGATTGTCGAACCTCACAAGGATTCAGGGATGTAATCTCAGGGGTGTAATCATGCGTTTCGGACGGGTAAACAGTTGTCTGCTCCACTAGTGGCACCCATCGTGTTACTCTCGTTACAATCCATGTTAAAAGTCATAAATGATGAAAGAATGGGATTGTGATTACGACAAACAGAACTTATCAGTGGTAATTTATGACGCAGATATTCAGTAGAAAGAGAATAATCAGTGGAGAACGTAATATGAACGAAGTAACGACTTCAGTTTAATCTCTAGGAACGGTTTCAATCAGATTTACAATCCTAAGATGATAGATTCTGACAATAGATGTTTGGCTCAAAACAAAAATCCCAGATTAAAAGGACAAATGTTTGTATGCACTTTGTTACTCCGAAGTCATGTGGTGTGAAACAGACATGACCTTTTCTGTTCAAATCCGAACAATGTAAACAATTAAAATGTATGGAAAACAACAAGTATTTTGTAGATCACTGCTGTTTTAGCATTATATTGTATGTGTGTCTTAAAATTGCTTACTATTGAAAATAAAACACAGTAACTAATTGACCTTATTGAACCAATTTTTTGTGAAATATTCATTGAGTTGTCCTCTTTCAGAAAGATTTCCTACGAATGTATCTAAATACCGAGATTTCCGCAATTTGAAGATTTTTTTCTTAATTTATGAAAACGATCTTCTCTGAAATAAATATAAAACAAAGATAACTTAAAGGGAATTGATCCAAAAATCTACATCATTCAACATTGTTCATATATGTAGAACATACAGTTTTCTAAATATATTTTCCTTTGATAAATTGTATGCATCAGAGCTATAGAGTGAGTGAGTGAGTGAGTGATTGTTGTTTAACGTCAACTCAGCAATTTTTCAGCTATATCATGGTAAATCTATAGAAACTGACAAGTACGCATACATTCTTGGTGGAGTCCGTCTTTTTAAGCTTACTAGTTTTCTGTGTGGCGTTTTTGTTTTATTTGTCTTTATTCTGTGTCTTCTACACAATTGTCGCCTGCCTCTCTGGATTGTCCAGTCATCATTTATTGCTACGAAAGTCCCATGACTTTAGTTACTGGCTCAGATGTTTTTGTATAAAGCAATAAAGCAATAAAAACGTAGATATCTAATTTAGTGTGCACGACGCGTTTCTGGAATAAACACGTCTTGTATCGAACCACATTATGTCTTGTTAGATAATGACCAATTTCTCGAAGACGCTAACCTTATTTTTTTTTAATTTCCTGTGGAATATAATGACCACTTCTGTCAACACATTAAGCGTAGCTTATTAATCGTAATCTATAAGGGTAACGAGAGTATCACACGACATTTAGTTCTTACAGCCTTGTATTTATATTTCAATTAGAAAAAATAGTCCAAAGTATAATCACAAAAGCAATGTAACATAGTTGTGCAGCTTTTTCTTTTCGTTATTGTTACAAAACAAATATTGACACAAACTTCTTTAGCAATGGACAAATCAATTATCAGGTAGAAGATTAATTTAATTACTATAGCTGTGAATTCATCATCACAGCCTGGTTGTTCTATAAGGAAGCAGTTGGTAAGTTTTATTAATGTGTTAATCAATTTGGTGTTAGTGGTTAGGGTTATGGTGTTTAACGCCACTGTCAAGAATATTTCAGCTATATCAGTTTTATTGTTGGAGGAAACCGGAGTACCCGGGGAAAACCACAGACCTGTCGTAATTAATTTGCTTTCTAACAATCACTTGATAATTATATATTATATAAATACATTCGTTGTGTCGAAATCGAATTAACCAGGGTGCATTATACCAACAAGTATTACATGCGAACCATGTTTTACTTCTTTCTTGTTGTCCAATGATACGATTTATCCGATATCGAGATGACGAGCTTCTACGGGGTAATGATGATTTTATGCTAACTTGAAAAACGTTATTTTTTTCTTAATTGGCATTCTTGTTGCACGGATTACATTAGTAACGATTGTTTTTGATATATAAAATTCTAAACATAGGACTGAATTAGTTCATAGTATACACTATTATTATCAGCTGTATCGTTTAGTTCTGCTATGGTCACCCTGGGGTTTTGGTGGGGCCCGTGCAGTTCATCTTTTTGAATGTTTTTTTTCTCATCCTGGGTCTTGTGAACCCAATGTTGCCAGTGTCTCTGACTTGTCCATTCATGATTGCTCATGCGGTTGTCTCTGCCATTTATTTATTATTATAGCTAACCAGCGTACATTATACTACCAACGTGTTATGGCGTTTTGATAAGGTTTAAGCAAATAGTTGTCATATGCTGTATTTTAATTTATTTTCCCCAATTTTAGTTTTCCAATTGTTTCAGAATGAACACAGTTAATGAAATTGTATACAGAAATGCATGTGCAATGCACTTTAATAATAAACATCCTGCTTTTAATTACTTGCTTTTCAATTACAATTTCGGCGATGACCAGGTGTGGTAACATTGGTACTCGATTTGTATATTGGCTGTATATATATTGGCTGTATATATATTGGATGCAATACTTTTTGCACATTAGCTGTTAGTCCAGGACATACAATAATAAATACATCCCTAGATAAGAAATGTCTTAAAGATCTTTTCATCAGCAGTCTAAACCTTCACATTTGGTACACAGTTTGTTAGTTTTTAATAAAGATAGCTTTGAAAACAGATTTTGATTGAAACATCCATTTTAACTTTGAGTGTGTCCTTAACATGCGTAATAACGTAACCTTTGGAAGAGCTACGATTCTAATATCCGTAGGTGACAATGATTGATATCACCCTTTCATCGTTTCGATAATGGGTAGGAATTATTGAATGATAATTGCTTTACACAGCATAATACTCCAAATAATCCTTTGTAAATCGGACCAATCGGCTTTGTATATGCGAGGCAGAGCCGATCTGAAGACCATTGGACCAATTTCTCTAAATTGGACCCCATGCTTAAGGGTCCCGCGCTGGAGTTATCTACTCTCGGCTGTCCAAGTACACAAAAGAACATACTGCATGTTTAACAGAGAAAAGCATCCGCCCCCGCACCTCCTAAGGCCGGCCCTGCTGCGAGATGTGTGTATGTATTTTTTTTTGGGGGGGGGGGGNTTAAAATAAAAAGATATGTGGCAACCACACACAGAAAATAACATATTTCATCTTATTGAAACAGTAAAAGCGTTTAAGCATTCAAATAATAGACACAATTTAACATTCACGACAGCGAACTGCAAACGACGCCGGTAAACGACGCGCACAGCTGCTTATAAATATTCATAAGATGAGAAGAGTTATTCCCCCTTACGAAAGTCGATGAACGTAACGTTGCATTAACTTTCCTGCGTTAAGCTAGATTCTATCTCTTTTCCCAGATAAGGAAATAATCTGGTCGCCGTACGTTAATTCAGAGGAAGATTGTATTGACTGCCCTTTGTTAATGACTTAAAAGTTTGAATTTAAGATTTTTCTAAAAGGTTAATACCAATAATCTTTTCTTTCTGTTGAAACCAGTGCCAGGTACTCGTCATTACATATTCAACACTGATTGCAAACTTTTTACGTTTATCCTTCCATGTAGCAAACATGTTTTATTCTGAGATTGTTGAGATTCCTAATTGTATGTTCATAATATTTGCTTGCCTTGTTTGCCTTTTGTCCTTGTTTGTTTAACCATTGTGTCATCGTTTTACGGCTTCTGCTTATCTCCCTTTGGTAGCTTTTCTGTTGCTTTATTTATCTGGATATCTGCATCGCTATCATTTTGATATTGCCTATCTCATATTATAAAAGTCAATCTTTATTTATGGATTTATGGTGTTTAACGCCACATTCAACAATATTTCAGATATGTCGTGGTGGTCAGATTTATAGGTACCGGAAGAAAACTACAGAACTACTGCAAGTCACTGACAAACTTCATCACATAATTTTGTATCGAGTATGCCTTGCCATGAGCGGTATTCGAACTCCGAATTTTAGTGGTGATAGGCATTGATTGCACGGGCAGTGATTAATTCCCTCGATCTTTATGTACAAAACCGATCAGTGGTATTGGGATTTTGTATTCCATTGTTATAATATCAGGTAACAAATATGCATATATAAAATATACCAGAAAGATACAACTCAAATAATTAATTGATCACTACGGCTTTTTTCTAATCAACCGATCATGGAATTAAAATGGCTACAAGAACAAAAAGAACATTACATATTTATCCGAATGTATTTTTGAAGCATTGACAGTTAGCTGCGTGTGAAAGCAAACAAAACATGTGATGTTTTACATTGATTGAAATCTAGAAATAAATAGTGGATGTTGTTTGGAGTGTGAAAGGCGATATATTTATTAGGCATGTGCTAAAAGGTGGAGTGGAGTCGTGGAGTGAAGTGGAGTCTTGGAGACTCCAAATTGGAGTGGAGTCTTGGGGACTCCAAATTGGAGTGGAGTCTTGATTGAACATATGAATAGAGGTGTATTTCATCTGAAATGAATGAAAAATAGTACAAATAATTTTCAAATATACAATATACTATTTGTATAAATTTAGATAGAAATGCACTGTTCATATGTTTAAATCTAAAGGTTATTTATTATGTATTAAATTTTTAATCTATTACATGTATTTAGTAAATATATTGTGTATTTTAAAACCTTTTTACTGTTGTTTATTGAGACGTGACCCTTGTCTGCATGATTTTTGGCCGGCGGAGGGCGACCGTGCGGGGAAAAGCTTGCATAATCCGACCGTTTTTCACCCACAACTTTGAAATTGTGCAGATGTTTTGGTACACATTATGAAAATGTGCAAGTGCCATTTTGAAAGTGCCCCGTTTTATTTTGTTTCTCTCACTAAAATAATTATATCCTAGTCATTCTTTGGTTAATTTGCTCAAAAGACATTTATATTAGTTGACTTTCCGGTCATTTTGCAGTGCGTGTGCACGTGCCTGATAAATATAATACATTATTATGTACGGTTTTATTTCTACAGTGTTTTGTTTATGCAAAATTGATGTCAATATTTTGCATTTTTTCAATGTACAAAATAATCGTCAGTTTTTAAAAAAGGTCAAACAAAGTTTACTAAGCAATATCGCTTGACGTCCGAGACTTCAGTATTTAAGAAACAAAGAACGGGACTCTGATTGGAAGACATATTAAGGTTTGGTTACTTAAATGAATGGGTATAGTTTTTGTACTTCAAATGGGTATGGTTTTCATGCCGAAGGAATATCTATTTTTCAAACCCCAGCAGCACCGGAGTTCCAAATTTTACCTTAAGTAACAACATGGTACTGAGCTACTTCAGGTACAGCTGGGCACAATGGTACCCACTGGAGATTGAAATACACCCCTATTCATATATTTAATCAAGACTCCACTCCAATTTGGAGTCCCCAAGACTCCACTCCAATTTGGAGTCTCCAAGCCTCCATTCCAATTTGGAGTCTCCAAGACTCCACTCCACTCCACTCCACCATTTAGCACATGCCTATTTATTATTGATGTTAATTAACTATCTAACAAACTGCTTGATCCATGTAGTATAATTTTTAAGTGTAAATAGCTCAATTTGTTGCCGGAAAACCACTTTATGAAATTAATCAGATGATATATACATTTTGTGTCTGATCAGCGCGACTTCACGTACAAATTCTGAATACTACATTTGTCGTCTCAATTGATAATGTCAGGTGTAATGTGGGGGATGTATGTAATTTGGCATGCAGTGTTAGACTGCTCGTTTGCAAGGTTAAATATTACCTACATGTACTTCAGGAGATACTGGAATTTCATTTGAACATCATTTTAAGGACAGGTTGTGATATACTATTAGGATACTATTTAAGTATATAGGCGACAAACAAATTTAAGTACTATTTTTGTCCTTTATTTTACCAGTACGGCATACATAATCTCGTTGAGATTAGACATCCGAAGAAATTTTCTGCTCTGTATCTTTAGTCGATACAAAGCAGAAACTTTCGTTGGAAGTCTAATCTTAACGAGATTACGCCATACATAGTACTGCTACTATTAATATATGTATTTTCTCTCTCTCTCTCTCACCACGAAATATCAGCCAATTTTCACACAAAATTGCAAATTGTCGAATTTATCTTGTAATCATTTTTGCAATGCAACAGAGAACGAAATAAAACTAAACTTGTGATAATTTGTGTGTTTTATGATTTTTATCATCACATTAAAATTGAGATGTATCTTGGTATACTGCTGTCCATCCGTCCGCGCACACAGCCTACGATAACAATAGTTCTCTTACCGTCACATGTCTGACTATAACACAGGTTTGATGTGGACAAATTTGACGAAAATTAAACAAAACCTCAGGATTGATAAAAGTACTATTGTATTTGATTGTGGCGATTTTCACTTTGATCGCTGCACGAATTATTGAACTTCATTCGTAAAGAGGTATTTTACACGTTTGCCTCGACCACTATTAATAAAAGTATTATCAAACCATAAGAGTGTTCGCAACGATTCTTATTTGACGATTCGTTGTAATAGTGCAAAATTTGTCCAATGTCCCTTCATGCGAGCAGGTTAGCATTGTACGAAACACAATTCATTTGTCCGTGATATATTATTCCTGATTATTATAACAACGTCATAAAATCATTTATTTGATGTATCTTTCACGGGGCAGAAGATATCAAACGTTCTGAAGAACTCCATTCTCACTTCCGGTTGTTGTGAGAGTTCATGTTTTCTGAACTTTGTTATTTTCTCTTGTTAAACATTTTGTGTTTGTATATTTTTTGTAGTATTCGGATTGTATGTTTATATAAAAATCTGTTCGATTATTCTCTATGTTTTCCTGCATTTCTGTTCAATATCTATTGTATATCAAGGGATATCTGAATGTAAAACAGATGATGTGTTTTGATCTGAACATCACGTTTCAACCTAATGTCTTTTGTCACTGATAATAAATGAATTAATTTTGAGTAATTCTATCTAATGCGTGTCGTATCACGACGAACATAAAAGTTAATGATTAAAATTAAAATGTTACATGTCAAGTAAACGAATGAGAACGGACAGTATCTAAGTCCCACAGGAATAATTGAAAAACAAAACATACATGTGAGTGGGGTGAATTAATGTTGCTTAATGCCAACGCAGCAATTTTTCAGCTATATCATGGCGAGAACAAGTTAATTTTCAATGAGATCATGATGAGGTCCGCTTTGTACTAGACAACACACTTAGTTTTAGTTGATTTTTATAGTGCTAGCTCACTGAAACAATAGTCCGCGGATAGACATGTCGCATACTCGGACACATTATTCTGATTCAGAGCCAACAAGTTTTTGTTCTTTCTCCTAAATGCTGCGCGCTTAGCGGAGAAGCAACAAATACCAATTTTATAGTCTTTGGTTTGACCCGACCTGGGCTCGAACCCACGATCTACCGCACTGGAGGGGAGCAAGCTAATCATTACACCACCGATGCTGTTGAAACATGTATGTGTATGGAGTATCAAATGACATGTAAGATGCCTACAGCGGGTATCAGTATGTTGTTTACATACTACAACTGTGATAAACGACACACTGTTATCACCTAAACAGCAGTCAAGCCTTTGGTGCTGATATAAAATGATTTGATACTATTTCAGATATGTATAAATATTATACTTGAGAAACTATTATAAATATCTCTTTTATCTCTCTTAGTGTTTATTTTATATGTGACGAGTGTTTACTTAATACATGAGTGACAACAATATGCATATTTAGTGATACAACCGAATATAGTTATTTGAATGGGTATGATGATGTGATTTCGAAATAAACGAGTGTTCGAGTACCGAATACCAAAGTGATAATCAGACTCTGTAATTCGAAGAAGGATAGGCAATTCAATTTTCGAAAGAAAAAGGACAAACAGGTAAACAATGATCAACAAACAGTTCACAGAAAACTACGATTGAGCAACACAAAATAAGGCTTAGACATACTCGAATGGTTCAAATAATTTATAATTTCTCTTTCTCTAATTGGTGTTCAAGGTGTAATACCACTAAAGAATTCTCCATAGCCTTCTATGTTAAATAAAAAAAAATTGAGCTTTCATACAGGATTCATCTTAAGTTTAATCTAAGTGACACTCATATCTCATGGAAGGGGTACCTAATTGGAAGCTTAACTCCGAAAATCAACAAACATTTAATTGCATATAAGAAAAAACAGACAGTCTGAAGATGTCTACCGTCAAAAATCCTACTTTCACTTTCGATTTAACACAAATTCAGGTGGTTTCTTTTCCAATGCAATCATTTTTATATCCTAAAATATGTAGGTTTCTGCTGACATTCAGTATTTTGCAGTATCTAATAGGGTTTATTTGTTATCCAACAATGTAGGAATCCATTTTGTGTTTACGTACTACTTTCCCATACATCCTTTTCGACTGGTACCCATGTTTAATGGTATTACACCTCAAGATTTAGTTGTAATTATTTTACGTTTGAGCCGTCATGTCTGATACTGTTGAGAAAAGCCAGTGGAATACTGAAATATAGGATTCCGATCTGTCTATTTATAATATGACTAACATTATTTGAAGTAATGGAACAGTGTTTGTATTGCTATTCTACATTTCACAGTCGCAGAAGTATCTTCAACAATTAGCATAACTCATACCTTAAAATGAATGTTAAAGGGATCCTAGCCTGCAACTGAGCGGTACTCCTTACGTCTGCCGAAAAATTATTGTTCATTCTTCAGTTCTGATTTATCTAATTATACCTTTGATAGTTTCAAACTCTCCATGAAAATAACTTCCACCTTGAAGCAATATATGATATCCTGAATAAAAACTATGATCGGTTCGTCTTACCTCTAGTTCTTTTACGTTTTTTGTGGGTTTTTTTGTGTGTATGTTTTTTTTGTTTTTTTGTTTTTTTTGTTTTTTTAATCTGTTTTCGTCATGTGTCTTGTGTTCCCAATGTTATCAGGTTCTCCGGATTGTTCATTTTTGATTGCCCCTTCGGTTTTCTCTAGCGTTTATTTTCATTAGATTATTGATTTGAACATGATTAACTGATATCAAAAGGTTTGTAAGATATATATGTATTGATTAATTAGTATGAACCCAATATGTAAAATGATTTTTTAATAGTGATCACATAGTCGATAACACGTGTTAAGAAACAAAATAATGATTTAAAACGGCATTATATTTACTCTCAATTCATTTATAGTAAACATAAAACAATGATCAAATTTCAAAAGCAGACATAGGGTTCGTGTTAAGATAGATGGATTAAATCTCTATGAGCACGACTTTTTGGTACCTGACATCATGTTAATTGTCCTAACGTTGGATGTAATGCATTCAAGTGCTGGCTTCTTTTTTCGTCAACAAAGAACCTAACAAACGCACTTCGTTTGTATTGACTTCTATGAACATACCGTTTACAAGTAATTGAAAAGAGTGAGCAGCATGGTTTTATAGAAGGTGATGTTACGGTTCGTTCGTAATTGAAATCAGCTGCCACACCTATGGTACAACGTATGTCGCGCATACCGAGCATATTTTGAAAACGACCACACGAATACCATTATATCAACAAAAATCATGTTTTCCATCAAGTCTATATAACACGCAAAACGTAACAGTATGTAATTATTTAGGAAAACATTACTTTTATTTTCCTTCACAATGTATTGCTATAAATTAATAACTGAATAAAATAAGCTTCGGTTATTTGTTTGGCAATAAAAACGTAGATATCAAATCTAGTGCGCACGACGCATTTCTGGAATAACCTTCATCAGATACGTTTCTGGAATAA
>MJUT01015859.1:147774-191026 GCA_002080005.1 Gigantidas platifrons | reverse complement strand
CACACACACACACACACACAGACAAAACGTCAGCCAATTTTCAAACTAGATTACAAATTGTCAAATTTAACTTTTAATCATTTTTGCAATTCAAAAGAAAACGAAAGAATCCATATTTGAACCTTAATTCTTTTTCATTAAATTTACCAGTATGCAATGCATAATAAATACCGTTACTATTTATATATGGTTTTTTTTCTCCCTCATCACGAAACGTCAGCCAATTTTCACACTAGATTGCAAATTGTCGAATTTATCTTTTAATCGTTTCTGCAAAGCAAGAGAGAACGAACAGAATATTAAATTGTAATAATTTTAGTGGTTTTTTTCTGATTTGTATCATCACGTTAAAGCTAAGATGTATTGTGACACACCGTTGTCCGTCCGTCCGTGCACACAGCGTACGATAACTATAGTTCTCTTACCATCACATATCTGACTAGAACTCAAGTTTGATGTGGACAAATTTGACGAAAATGATACACAACCCCAGGATTGATGAAAGTACGATATAATTTGATTTTCACTTTTATTGCTGCACAGTTGTTGGACTTCATTCGTTAAAAGGCATTTTACACGTTTGTCCCCGACCACTCTTTATAAAAGTATCATCAAACCAGAAAACTGGTTTTGTACATGATTCATAAAATAAAAACCGTTGTTATTATAATGCAAAATTGTCTAATGTTCCTTCATGTGAGCAAGTAACTTAGCTTTGTACGTAACACAATTCATGTTGACATGATGCAATATCTGTTTATGGTATGATTATTATTCTTTATTATTATAAAATGTCATAAAATCATTTATTTGAGGTATATTTCACGGGGACATGAGTTATCGAACGTTCTGAAGCACTCCATTCTCACTTCCGGTTGATGTGAGAATTCGTGTTTTCTGAACTTTGTTATTTTCTCTTGTTAAACATTTTGTGCTTGTACATGTTTTGTAGTATTCGGATCGTGTGTTTACATAAAGATGTGTTCGATTGTTCTCTATGTGTTCCTATATTGCTGTTCAATATCTATTGTATATCTAGGGATATCCGAGTGTAAAACATATGAGATGTTTTGATCCGAACGTCACGTTTCAACCCACTGTCTTTTGTCACTGATAATCAATGAATTTGTTCATATTGTTGCTTCTTGGTACTTCAATCTAATGTGTGTCGTATAACAATGCACAGAAAAGTTAGAGAAGAAAAAAGTAAATATCACAGGTCAAGTAAACAAACGAAGGCTAAAGCCCTCCTACAAACAACTGGAATATCTTTGCCGCAGTTAACATTTCTCTTTCCTGATGTTCATTGTTTGATAGTTACACTTTCGAACTGTTGTGTCGAGTACCATTGAAGAGAGTAATCCTCTTTTATGTACAAATGCCGACAGAAATGATTGAAAAACAAAACATACATGTGTATGGAATATTATATGACATATAGGATGCCTACAGCGGGCATTAGTTTATTATTTACATACTACAACTGTGATAAACAACATACTGTTATCACAAAAGCAGCAGTCAAACCTTTGGTACTGATATGATATGATTTGATACTATTTCAGAAATTCATAAATATTATACTTGAGAAACTATTATAAATCTCATTTTATCTCACTAATACTGAGATAACCTTTGTTGGTTGATTGATTTTGATTGATTTTTTTTGTTTTAACGCCACTTTCAGCAATATTTCAGCTATATCATGGCGACCAATTTTAGTTGTGGAAAAAGCCTGAGTACCCGGAGAGAACCACCGACCATGGGCATGCAACTGGTAAACTTTATCATTTTCGGCTGCGAGTCGAGTGCACCTTTTTTGTAATTTACAAAGCCTGGTGCGAACCCTCGCCGTATTGGTGATAGGCTTGTATAAGTTGTTAGGTAATCCAACTACCTAACTCATTGAGCCACCCGGGCCCACCTTTGTTGGATTCTGATGCATGTTAGTTGTGTCTGGCACATATTGTGTTGGTTTTTTTTTTTTTTCTCCCCTTCTTCTTGTGTGCCCTATGTTACCAGTTTCNTTTGTAGATCGTTGTTTGTCCTTTTGTCTCTTTTCTTTTGGCCATTGTGTTGTCTGTTCTTCTTCGATATACGGATTCTGATTACCCCTTTGGTATCTTCAAACTCTTCTTGCCAGTATCTCTGAATTGTCCATTGTTGATTGCCCCATCAGTATTCTCTAACGTTTATTCATAGTTGTGTGGTTTCTAATTAGCTCAGCTCAAAAGAAGGAATTTAATGTAAATACTATATAATGAAAATAAATGTATTACAACGTACAGTAGAAAAGCAAAGCGTGTGTGTATCTGACCTAGTAAAACAAGCCTGTCAAAAGTTTATCTGAATGATGTAACGCACACAGCGATAAGCCTTCAAATTATCTTACTTGACCGCATAGATTTCTGACAAATCGCACATACGTACATTGAACAAAACCCCAGACTACTTGATAAATGAGAGTAACGAGTATAAGATACAGTACTATTGAAACAAAAGCACATCGGCATTCACCTACGTACTCATACGGAAAAAGAAAACCGTTATATCCAATACCAGCAACTTCTTTTGTTTCAATAGTAATGTATCTAAAAAAAACTTGTACAATAATGATGCTATTTGTATATCAAATTAAAGAAAATCGTGAGAACATTATGAACGATTTTACCTAATTGTCCTATTACAACATTGGTAAACAAAAATCAGCCTGTAACGTTGCTGGGGTGTTGTACAGCTAATTAAAACCCTCCATAGCTTTTTATCTTTACTTTACCGCTGTTAATATTTTTCCCGGATGTTCGATGTTTGGTAGTTACATTTCTAACTGTTGTGTCGAGTACCACTGAAAATATAAATCATTTTATATGTACAAAGTTCACATAGGCATCTTGTTTGACAAGTGTTTATTTAATGTGTGACAAGTGTTTATTTAATACTTGCGTGACAAGTATGTATTAATTAATATGCCATAAGTGTTTATTTAATACTTGCGTGACAAGTATGTATTAATTAATATGCCATAAGTGTTTATTTAATACTTGCGTAACAAGTATGTATTAATTAATATGTCATAAGTGTTTATTTAATACTTGCGTGACAAGTATGTATTAATTAATATGCCATAAGTGTTTATTTAATACTTGCGTGACAAGTATGTATTAATTAATATGCCATAAGTGTTTATTTAATACTTGCGTGACAAGTATGTATTAATTAATATGACATAAGTGTTTATTTAATACTTGCGTGACAAGTATGTATTAATTAATATGCCATAAGTGTTTATTTAATACTTGCGTGACAAGTATATATTAATTAATATGCCATAAGTGTTTATTTAATACTTGCGTGACAAGTATATATTAATTAATATGCCATAAGTGTTTATTTAATACTTGCGTGACAAGTATGTATTAATTAATATGCCATAAGTGTTTATTCAATACTTGCGTGACAAGTATGTATTAATTAATATGCCATAAATGTTTATTTAATACTTGCGTGACAAGTATGTATTAATTAATATGCCATAAGTGTTTATTTAATACTTGCGTGACAAGTATGTATTAATTAATATGACACAAGTTTTTATGTAATACTTGCGTGAGAAGTATATATTAATTAATATGACATAAGCGTTTATTTAATACTTGCGTGACAAGTATGTATTAATTAATATGCCATAAGTGTTTATTTAATACTTGCGTGACAAGTATGTATTAATTAATATGCCATAAGTTTTTATGTAATACTTGCGTGAGAAGTATATATTAATTAATATGCCATAAGTGTTTATTTAATACTTGCGTGACAAGTATGTATTAATTAATATGCCATAAGTGTTTATTTAAGGTGTGAACAGTATTTATTTAATTAATGCGCTGCAAGTGTTTATTTTATATGTGGCGGGTGTTTATTTAAATAATGAGTGACAACAATATGCATAAACAGTGATACAACCGAATCGAGTTGTTTCGAAGTCGCATGTAATGATGATGTGTCTTCGAAATGGGCGAATATTCGAGTAATCTGGGGTTAGAAAAAAAATGACAATCAAAAGCCGTAATTAGAAGAAGGATGAACAACTCAATATTCAAAAGAAAAGTGAAAATTAATTAAACAACGGTCAACAAAAAAGTTCACAAAAAAAACTAAGATTGAGCAACACGACATTACGCTGAGACATGCTCGAATGGTTCAAATAATATTTATTTCGATTTCTCTAATTAGGGTTGAAGATTTGGGTGTAATTATTTTAGGTTTGAGTTGTCATATCTGATACTGTTGAGAAGAGCCAGTATATTACTGAAATATAGGATTCCGACCTGTTAATTTATAATATGCATGAACTTAACGGATTCTGATTATCCCCTTATTTTTGGTATCTTCACACTCTTCTTGAAGTAAAGGAACACCACTTGTATTTACTATACTATATTTCACAGTCACAATAGTATCTTCAACAAAGAGCGTAGCGTATTTCTATGTCGAGTTGAATTTTTGTGTTTCGCTTGTCCTATGTCTTGAGTGCCCAATGTTATCAGTGTTTCTGATTATCCATTCTTGAGTGCCCAATGTTATCAGTGTTTCTGGTTATCCATTCTTGAGTGCCCAGTGCTATCAGTTTTTCTGATTATCCATTCTTGAGTGCCCAATGTTATCAGTGTTTCTGGTTATCCATTCTTGAGTGCCCAGTGCTATCAGTTTTTCTGGTTATCCATTCTTGAGTGCCCAATTGTATCAGTGTTTCTGGTTATCCATTCTTGAGTGCCCAATGTTATCAGTGTTTCTGGTTATCCATTCTTGAGTGCCCAATTGTATCAGTGTTTCTGGTTATCCATTCTTGAGTGCCCAATGCTATCAGTGTTTCTGGTTATCCATTCTTGAGTGCCCAATGTTATCAGTGTTTCTGGTTATCCATTCTTGAGTGCCCAATGTTATCAGTGTTTCTGGTTATCAATTCTTGAGTGCCCAATTGTATCAGTGTTTCTGGTTATCCATTCTTGAGTGCCCAATGATATCAGTGTTTCTGGTTATCCATTCTTGAGTGCCCAATGTTATCAGTGTTTCTGGTTATCCATTCTTGAGCGCCCAATGCTATCAGTGTTTCTGGTTATCCATTCTTGAGTGCCCAATGTTATCAGTGTTTCTGGTTATCAATTCTTGATTGTCCCTTCGTTCACTAACTTTTATTTCATACCCTATAACAAGTGTGATCAAATTTCAAAAGAAAGATAAACCATATATAGGGTTCCAGTTAAGATAAATTAATTGTATCTCCATGATCACGACTTTAGGGTACCAGGGGTGCGTTCAAAATCGTAGCTGCTAGGTTGAGTTACGTAGAAAAATCCTACTGAACGGAAAGCTAGCATAGCCGCTACATAGCTAACGCTAGCTTAAGCAATTTCTGCTAGCTTTTGAATCCAAGATGGCGGCTACAACTATATGAGATAATATAATTGGTTGATAAAACCGTAAAAAGACTGTGGCAACGCTTTTAATACGTATGATAATTTATTAGGGTAACTAGACAAATAAGATTAGTTAAAATGTTCCAATAATATATTTCATAAGATTGGCAATGGCGCCATATTTGCTAACACTGCTACGTAGCTAATCGTTTAATAGCGTTATTCAATTATTGCTATTTTGACTAGAGGCTAGGCTAACTGCTACGATATTGAACGCAACCCTAGTATAATGTTAATTGTATTAACATTGAGTGTAATAAGTTCAGTGGTTGGCTTCTTATTTGTAGCTAACAGAAACACTTCTTTTGTATTCACTTCTAGAGATTGGAATGTTACGGTTCGGTTTTAATTGAAGCTAGTGGCCATACTCATAGGTACAAAATGCATGTCGTGCATATCGAACATATTTTGAAAACGATGACGCGAATGCCATTATATCAATCAAAATCATGTCTGCCATCAAGTCTATAGCACACAAGAAGTTTATTCAGCAGGAAAACATCACTATTTACTTTAACAATGTATTGCTATGAATTAATACCTGAATTAGCTTCGATGGTATAATTATTCGTTTGATAGTAAAAACGTATCAAATTTAGTGCGCACGATGCGTTTCTGGAAAACTTTCATCTGTTATGCTCAAAGCCAAAATATTTGAAAGCAAAATAATTTGATAAAGTTTTAAAAAAAAGTGGGGGGGGCTATTCAGTATTGCAATAACTCTGCTACGGTCACCTATGCCTGGGGGGTGAGTACCTTAGTTTTAATAATATTGACATGATTTAAGATCTGTCAATTTCAATCAAAAGGTGAGAACTTGAAGCAAGGTGTCGAATAACTCAATATCAGACAAGCTTTATGATTATTGCTTTCTTTTTATACAAGACAATATACTAAGAACAATAATAACTATCTTATTCTCTAAATTATGACTTGAAACTGAGTTTCAATTAGGATATTGCTGTCATACTTCAGTACTTCAGTATTTTTTCAATTAAAATTACAAATGTTACCAGACATTCAAGATGGTTATGAGCCTTACAGAGCGAGCAGTGCCGAATTTTCCATTGTGCTTAGGTGTGCTTAAGCACAGGGTCCCGTTGGTCAGGAGGGGGGGGGGATCTTCCTGCCAAAATAATTACGATGGATTTTCTCTAATGTGGTGCTTGATTATTCATAAATTTCCTGCCTGTAGGCCTACCGGGTCTACCTCCTACAGCCAGTTCAGGATCCAAGTAAGGGGTCTCATAACTTAACTAGTACAGTGCCTCATTTGTCCTAAGTACGGCATTGAGTGTGAGTATTGTACATTGTGGTACATTACTTATTAATATTACTTACAATATAGTGTAGGAAGTGATATTTATAATTCCACACGGTTTTGCCCTACAATTTGGCTTTCCATGGTATCTAAGAACATGAATTTGTTTAATGAAGCCCCATTTTATTAACTGAAAAATATATAATGCATACATTTTCATACCTTGTGCGTTTAAGATCACCACGAAATAATTTGCTTTAAGCATATTTTATTCATAAAACTAATTTCACCCTTTAACTTTTATTTTGAAGTGCCTTGTACCCATCTAGAAAAGTGGGTGGTCATGTATTTGTGTGTTGGTGATATTTCTATGATTTTTATTAATACTCTCTATGTTGCTGTTTTCCTACATTGTTGTTCAGTAACTGTTGTATATATAGGGATATCCGAGTGTAAAACAGATGAGATGTTTAGATCCGAACGTCACGTTTCAACGTTTTTATTGAAACTAGTGGCCATACTCATAGGTACAAAACGAATGTCATGCATATCGAACATATTTTGAAAACGATGACGCGAATACCATTATATCAATCAAAATCATGTCTGCCATCAAGTCTATAGCACACAAGAAGTTTATTCAGTAGGAAAACATCACTATTTTCTTTAACAATGTATTGCTATGAATTAATACCTGAATTAGCTTTATTCGTTTGATAGTCAGAACGTATCAAATTTAGTGCGCACGACGCATTTCTGGAAAAACGTTCATCTGGTACGCTCAAAGCCAAAATATTTGAAAGCAAAATAATTTGATAAAGTTTAAAAAAAAAAAAAAAAAAAAAAAGGGGGGGTAATCAGTATAGCATAAACTCTGCTAATGTCACCTATTCCTGAGGAGTGAGTATCTTAGTTTTAATAATATTGACATGATTTAAGATCTGTAACTGTCAATCAAAAGGTGAGAACTTGAAGCAAGGTGTCGAATAACTTAATATCAGAGAAGCTTTATGATTATTGCTTTCTTTTTATACAAGACAATATACTAAGAACAATAATAACTATCTCATTCTCTAAATTATGACTTGAACTTAAAGCCAGGCGTCGAATAACTTAATATCAGACCAGCTTTATAATTATTGCTTTCTTTTTATACAAAACAATATACTAAGAACAATAATAACTATCTTATTCCCTAATTTATGGCTTGAAACTGAGTTTCAATTAGGATATTGCTGTCATACCCAAACCCACGTACTTCAGTATTTTTTCAATTAAAATTACAAATGTTACCAGACATTCAAGATGGTTATGAGCCTTACAGAGCGAGCAGTGCCGGATTTTCCATTATTCTTAGGTGTGCATAAGCACAGGGCCCCGTTGGTCAGGAAAGGGGGGGAATCTTCCTGCCAAAATAATTACGATGGATTTTCTCTCATGTGGTGCTTAATTATTCATAAATTTCCTGAGCATGTCTGCCTGACTGCCTGTAGGCCTACCGGATCTACCTCCTACAGCCAGTTCAGGACCCAAGTAAGAGGCCTCATAACTTAACTAGCACAGTGCCTCATTTGTCCTAAGTCCGGCATTGAGTGTGAGTATTGTACACTGTGGTACATTACTTATTAATATTATTTACAATATAGTGTAGGAAGTAATATTTATAATTCCACACGGTTTTGCCCTACAATTTGGCTTGTCATGGTATCTAAGAACATGAATTTGTTTAATGAAACCCCATTTTATTAACTGAAAAATATATAATGCATACATTTTCATACCTTGTGCGTTTAAGATCACCACGAAATAATTTGCTTTAAGCATATTTTATTCATAAAACTAATTTCACCCTTTAACTTTTATTTTGAAGTGCCTTGTACCCATCCAGAAAAGTGGGTGGTCATGTATTTGTGTGTTGGTGATATTTCTATGATTTTTATTAATACTCTCTATGTTACTATTTTCCTACATTGTTGTTCAGTAACTATTGTATATCTAGGGATATCCGAGTGTAAAACAGATGAGATGTTTAGATCCGAACGTCACGTTTCAACCCACTATCTTTTTTCACTGATAATAGATGAATTGGTTTACATTGTTAATTTTGAGTAATTCTATCTAATACGTGTCGTATCACGACGAACATAAAAGTTAATGATTAAAATTTAAATGTTACATGTCAAATAAACGAATGAGAACGCTCAGTATCTAAGTCCCACATGAATAATTGAAAAACAAAACATACATGTGAGTGGGGTGAATTAATGTTGTTTAATGCCAACGCAGCAATTTTTCAGCTATATCATGGCGAGAACAAGTTAATTTTCAAAGAGATCATGATGAGGACCACTCTGTACTAGACCAACACATATATTTGTGTGTTGGTGATATCGATTTTGCCACTTTCTATGATTTTTCTATTGGAGTTTGGAACTGTTGCGACGGTGTGATCTATTTTGTTTTTCATTTGATAGCCACATCCTATATACATTAAGCTCTCTTCCTTCTCATGTACAATACAAGTTTGAAGTTATCAAAGGGGCAATCAGAATCCGTATAACGAAGAAGAAGAAGAATAGACAACACAATGGCCAAGACATTCATCCATTCGTGTATACATTTTTTGTCCTCAACGGTAATTGTTTTTGTTTCTTTAGAACATATGACCTGTCATTGTTCCGGAATAAATCACACAAAACCTAATTACAGGTCTATTGGCACTCGAATTAATTCTTAGGTCATTAACGTACAATAAACGAATAAACACAATAAGGCACTAACAGTCCTATTTGTAAAATGTAATGAAAGTTAATATACATTTGAAAATGCGACGCCATAACGTTTTAACCAAATAAACTTTGTAAAGTCAGTTGTAAAATGTTTGCAATCTATTTTAATAATTAAAACGTATATATAATTTAGGGCGCGCAATCTTCATCATCAACACTTATGTAGTAATTTATTGAAGAGACAACTAATTTAAACTTTTTTCGGAATCAATAAAACCAAGGGCCTAAATGGAATAACTAATATCGACTAAGGTCATCTGTAACCATGGTTTTAATAAAAGCTACATTATTTAGTAACTGTTATTGTGAACATGAATACATCTTATAATCCATATCAGTGACGAAACACTGCTGAACATGAATACATCTTATAATCCATATCAGTGACGAAACACTGCTGAACATGAATACATCTTATAATCCATATCAGTGACGAAACACTGCTGAACATGAATACATCTTATAATCCATATCAGTGACGAAACACTGACTACTGGGCGGAGATCTAGGTATCGACCAAGTCATAGTGATAAAACGTAGATATACATGTTAATACGTACGATACGTACACCTTCTCTAACACGTTGATACGATACTACTAGTATTTTAATTAACTTGTAATTTAACTAGATACGATTGATTGATTGATTGATTGATTGATTGATTGATGTTTAATTGCTCGCTGGACGTTAAACATCAATCAATCAATCGTATCTGGTTAAATTACACGTTATAATTAAAATACTAGTAGTATCGTATCAACGTGTTAGAGAAGGTTAGAGAAAGTGCTGTGCCTAAGAAAAATGGGCAAAAATATTTGGATGCAAAACTATAGTGTTTACTACAACGCAAACACAATATCAAATATGTCAAGATCAAACCCCCTAGAAACATTATAGAGATAAACCAATTAGTACAACTGACAAGGTGTACTATCACACAGCATACGAGGATCGCTTTGGATTAAATGCCATAGTAATTGATAAATCCTCAAGGTATTAAAGTTAATATCATGTTCGACCAAACATGTAATAGCCATATTTTGAATTTCCTTTTAATTAAGAAATTGAGGATTAGAACAAATCGAGTTTCTTTAACATGTAATAAAATGTCTTAATATAGAAACTACAATTTGTAAGATCTGGCAATTGATGTTTTGGAAAATAATGGACGACTAGATTAGTTCTGGTTAACTAAGTGTAATTTCAATCTTGTAGATTCATTACATCACAATAGATGTAATTAATGTCATAGATTTACCATGTTTAGGCTCTTTATTTTGCTGTCACCAGTTTTATATTGATATAAGTAGCTATCGTTTTGAAAACGTATATATCTAATTTAGTGCGCACGACGAGTTTCGTGAATAACCTGAATCGGGTACGTTACAAAAATCCAAAGCAGTTCTAGTTGGAACAGTTCCAAAATCTAATGGTAGAAAAAAAGTCAAAATCGATACCCTCAACACACACGTGCATCACCGCTCACATTTCCCCTAACACACACGTGCATCACCGCTCACATTTCCCCTAACACACACGTGCATCACCGCTCACATTTCCCCTAACACACATGTGCATCACCGCTCACATTTCCCCGAACACACACGTGCATCACCGCTCACATTTCCCCTAACACACACGTGCATCACCGCTCACATTTCCCCTAACACACACGTGCATCACCGCTCACATTTCCGGATTGGTACAGGGCCTTCAATAAAAGGTGGAGAAATGAAGCTAAATGTATGGGCTCATAGTACAAAAAAGCAGTAATTTATTCTTAGATGCTTTGTCTTCTTAATATTATAAGTTATGTAATAGACAAATTTCTGATAAAAGGTTATGCACATTTTCATGTCAACATTACTGAGCATTATGACATCGAGTAGTACCTGATGAAGGTTATTCCAGAAACTCACACTAAATTAGATATTTTCGTTATCTTCGTTATTATTGTGAATGAAAGCTAAAACATTGATATCACAATAATTACATTACTTCCGTTTTTCATTGAAATGTTACAATATGATTGGTCACATGATTATAAAAGAGATGTTTTACATCCCAATAAAACTCAAACCCGAACTTGCACGTGCCTCCATGACGACGTCAGATGTAAACTATCAATGGCGTAGTAATTTCCAACAGCAAATAATCTAGCACAAATACAATTCACAACGATAAATTCAACCGTACTAAATTTTGGTGTGATTTAAATGTAATTATAAGAATTGAATGCATTTTTTTTGTAATTTTATAAGCATGTAAAAGCGTGGACCGAGGCACATTTTTTGTATGAAGCCCTAGTGCGCTTCATACAAAATGTGCTTCGGTGCACGCTTTTACATGCCAATAAAACTACAAAAAATGCATTAAATTCTTAATTCAACACGAAAGATAGTAAAGCTATATACCACTAATAACTTTTCCAACGCAAGTTACTCTTTGGCTTATTTATATTGACGCAAATTCAATGTTGAATATTCTTCTTAATAGCATAACATTACCTGGTTTATTACTACACATTATACAATTACGACCTTCTTAGGTGTTTTCCCCCAAGAGCTTCGAGGGAAACAACCCTTCTCAGTCTGACACTTATTGATGGCCACCCCCTAAGAGGGCAGTAATCATTTTATTATACCGAACAAACAGAGAAATAACAATCTAGTCCGAGGAGAATATGTTGCATGCAGTACAGCTCAAGGCATAGTCTGATAAATACCTGGCATGCCTCCGATACCTGGCATGCCTGACCATGAAGTCATAAAACTGGAACCCTGTGGTCATCTAATATACAACTCATAAATTATCATTAATTAAAATATTTTCTGGTGAAACCACAGGTAAAATTTACCTGTTCAACTGGGCAGGTAGAAAATACATGTACAGGAAATGATATTAATTAGTGTTTGATAACACANTTGTGCATAATTTTCCAATCTTATTCTCAATGCAAACATTCATCTGAAAATATTTTACATATACCTTATAAAATACAAAGGTAAGTCACCTGTGAGTGATGGTTTTACCTGTAAAGGTAATTAGTCATTTACTGTTGTATATTGGAACCACAGGTGATACTGTCCTCTTAATTAAATCACAAAGCAATAAATACCTGGCATTGGATGCCAGGTATGAGGCATGCCAGGTATTTATCAGACTATGCCTTGAGCTGTACTGTATGTGTAATAGTCTTAGTTAATTTCTGGTCCGTGTTAAGTAAATACTGTTGTAGACATGTCAGTGTGGCTTTCGTTGACTGCTTAGTGTTAACGGCATCCTTGGAGTCTAACAATTTTGCAATTTCATTGTCAGAAGACTTGGCGAAATGGTTCAATTTTATTAAAAGCAGATGTCGATTCAGATGCGATGACGCGATAGACAATAGGGGTGCGAGACCCAATTGTTCTCTGTAAAACATGCAATGTGTTGTTGTGTGTACTTGGCATGATGTTAAGCAACAATTAATAAATCAATAACATAGAAATACCCCCCCCCCAAAAAATAAGGTGCTGTCAACAACAAAAAAGTATGACATTGGCTTAAAAGACAATAATAACGTATCGATATTATAATAGTGGTACATAGAGTGGTCATATTTGCGGGATATTATGTATTATCGCTATTTTGCTTACTTTCCCTTTGATGTTTAAAACCTATATATTTTCGCATCACGTAGGCGCTGAGATGATTCCGATTATTGATAATCTCTACTTAAAGCGTTGTCAAGGACACACGCAGTAATAACGCTGTTTTCTAATATGACGCTACATTACCAAATCCTTGATAAACATACTATCATAGCGATAAAATAATTAAAGATGTTTTTTCTTAAAACTCTAGGACGTTTCTCAGTCATCTCTCATTTCAGGTGTTTTGCCCTTCGATGAGAGATGACTGAGAAACGTCATCTCGTTTTTAAAAACATCGTTAATCACTTACTATTATTATATGTAACACGTTTTCGTATCAAAACAGTAGATATATTTGTTTTTCCATAGTCATTTTCCCTGTGATAAATACAATTTACAAATTACACCTGTCTCCATTTTCTACTTTAATGGCTTGATCAGTATTGTTGTCGTATGTATTTGTTGTATTTGAACAATGCAAACTTTTCAATAGACCTCAGAGATATATCTCTAGATATCAGATATAACAATGCATTCTATTGTAATGGATGTGTGGAATTAATAATGTATTGATGTACTTTGTTGTCGTATATATTTGTTGTATTTGAACAATGTAAACTTTTCAATAGACCTCAGAGATATATNATAACAATGTGTAATCTTAAAATACAAAATTCCAGTCACATGAAAAATATAGGCACTCTCAAAAAACTACTATTACTACCTAACACAAAAAGGTTTGGTCCTTAAAACGGCCACAAGCCACCTTTAGATCCCAAGATCTAATGGTGGCAGATGCCAAACCCGGATGAAGATGCTGCTTGTGTAATTTTTCCTATTTGTATGCAACTACTATTTCATACATGTATGTACGTGTCCATATCAAACAATAATTAAAATCAAAGAGTATCTGTTCAGTCCAATAGGACTCGGAGATAAAGAAAATTTATACTATTTCAATACTAATCTGTACATTTACAAAATGTGAAGATATACACACTCATGTAATACCCTTGTAAAATTAAACAAAAACCCAGGGCAGCCATCTGCTGACCCCTGGATTGTACCATAATTTTCACATAGAATCATTTTAAAATATGAGACAATACAATATTGAACCAGCAGTAGTCAGCAACCTAAAACCAAGTATTAATAATAAAAATTATTTACAAAAGACACTTTTTAATAAAAATGTAACTTGCGGAATACAAACTACATAAACATTCAAAATAAAATTCCATGATATGGTAAAACTGATGAGCAGGCATATCCTGACCTCATGCTATCAATATCCACTAGCATTATCCCTATGATAATCATGCACAAATGTAGTTAAAAACATCTACCCGGCAGGCAAATCCTGACCCTGTAGTTGGCCCTTAAAACGGCCACAAGCCACCTTTAGATCCCAAGATCTAATGGTGGCAGATGCCAAACCCGGATGAAGATGCTGCTTGTGTAATTTTTCCAATTTGTATGCAACTACTATTTCATACATGTATGTACGTGTCCATATCAAACAATAATTAAAATCAAAGAGTATCTGTTCAGTCCAATAGGACTCGGAGATAAAGAAAATGTATACTATTTCAATACTAATCTGTACATTTACAAAATGTGAAGATATACACACTCATGTAATACCCTTGTAAAATTAAACAAAAACCCAGGGCAGCCATCTGCTGACCCCTGGATTGTACCATAATTTTCACATAGAATCATTTTAAAATATGAGACAATACAATATTGAACCAGCAGTACAGTCAGCAACCTAAAACCAAGTATTAATAATAAAAATTATTTACGATGAGAGATGACTGAGAAACGCCATCTCGTTTTTAAAAACATCGTTAATCACTTACTATTATTATATGTAACACGTTTTCGTATCAAAACAATAGATATATTTGTTTTTCCATAGTCATTTTCCCTGTGATAAATACAATTTACAAATTACACCTGTCTCCATTTTCTACTTTAATGGCTTGATCAGTATTGTTGTCGTATATATTTGTTGTATTTGAACAATGCAAACTTTTCAATAGATCTCAGAGATATATCTCTAGATATCAAATATAACATTCTATTGTAATGGATGTGTGGAATTAATAATGTATTGATGTACTTTGTTGTCGTATATATTTGTTGTATTTGAACAATGTAAACTTTTCAATAGACCTCAGAGATATATCTCTAGATATCAAATATAACATTATATTATAATGGATGTGTGGAATTAATAATGTATTGATGTACTTTTTTCTTTTTTTATGTACTAAATCGGTATAATGGAGTTCATCGTTTACGACAAATCTTTAATTGCATCCATTTGTTAAGCTTGTTTGGTAATATCACACGCTATTAAACACAAAAGAGACCCAGATGTACGGATTAATGATCAGAATCAAAATATCTCCATTTCAAACAAATGGGATGACTTTTATTGCATCATTAAATAGCTATAATTTCATCGTATCTTTGAGGAATTGTGCTATAAAAATAACGAACCACAATAACACGGACCATTTCGTTGGAAAATCTCAAAACAGCACGAAAAAAAATTACAAAAACAGAAGCCGACATTTGACCGGGTGGCTCAATGAGTTAGGTCGCTGGATCTAACAACTCATACAAGCCTATCACCAATACGGCGTGGGATCGCGCCCGGCTTTGTACATTGCAAAAAGGGTGCACTCGACTGGCAGTCGCAAGTGATAAAGTTTACCAGTTGCTTGCCCATGGTCGGTGGTTCTCTCCGGGTACTCCGGCTTCCTCCACCACTAAAACTGGTCGCCATAATATAGCTGAAATATTGTTGAAAGTGGCATTAAACACCAAAAATCAAATCAAAATCAAATTTACACTGCATCATTGTATAAAATATTTAAAATTGTTGTGCCACAGTAAAATATTATAATAAAAAACGGAATTAATGGGAAATGTCATGCATTTAGTATAGTATGGGAGCTATGGGATGTCTTAGAATACCACAACATTCATTGCATACTAAATAATCCATGAAAGCAATTGTCACCCCAACTTTGTCTCACGTTTTGGTTATATATCCATTTCTACGTCTTTGAATTGAATAAATATATATTGTTCTGCACTCCATCTTTATGTTACGCCATCTTATTTCGAGATTTCAAAATAAAATGAGTAATTCTTAATCGCTTTCCAAACTTTATAAAACACGATCTTTTATTTTCAGAAAAGAATGCATGCATAAAGTTAACCGCCATTCGTAGTATATATTCTATATCTTTATGTTTTTATCACAATTAAGAGGACGTACACATATAGCCGGAGTTTATTGTCTTCCATAATATATCTTGAAAATGACATTTAAATGTAGTTAAAAGTTCTTGGAACAATCTCAGGATAATGGTCAATTACCTATATGTTGTTATTTTCGCTGTTGTTTGTTAGTGCTTAATATTTTTCAGATAATATTGTCAGTTTTGAAGAGTTACAGAGAAAAAATAACAGCATCCTTGTATTCCGACAGCGTATATATATATTTTCGGAAGCTAATATTGACTATCAATTAACGCAGCTTAAAGTTAGGTAATGAACTTAAAATAAAAAAAGTGGAAAACACATTCAAGGTCATACCTTTCATCTGAACTGAACAATAAAGTTGGAACATTTGAGATTGTCATATTCTATGCCTGGGTCTCAAAACTTTTTAATACGAATGTACATCTCAAACTCAGAATTCGTGCAAGCAGAACACTTTATATATTGTACACATGGTTATGCTTACTGTTTGTTGGGTATCCGTAGAAATATCGTACTGGTCTCAGGGTCATAAAAACATTTTAGCACGAATTTTGTACACACACTCAAACATCGTCCAATCAGAATACTGTATTTATTGGATACAACATTCTCATTGGCTGTTACGCCTTGTGTAAGAGTACACATATTGTACTCAAACATTTTATGACTGCAAGGCCTGAGCTGTATTCTGGCGTACGACTTTGAAAATCTTACACGAAAGTGCCTGAACCCTACTCCTTGGAAATATGTTCATATATTAGTACCTTTTATTGTGATAACCTATTTATAACAATTCTAACTGACCGATTATATTTAATCAATTAGTGTTAGTACATTCTGAACGTTCAATATCAATTTTGAATACGTTTGACCGAGAACAATAAAAAAACGTCTCAGTGTTGTGATCAAATGTCAAGATGTCGCAGTCTCCATTGTTTTATAATTGTTTTAATTAAAGCAATATAAACTTTGTTGTTTAAACGTAGATGACATCTGATAAAACAATCTAAGACATAGTAATAAGTTCAGGCATCACATAGACAGACATCTTATTCAATTAACTTTGACAGATATCATGTCATAGCATTGTCTCTCTATAAATGACGAAGAAAACAATGTAGTATTTAAATCAGTCCAAACCTCTATCATAAAAAGTAAAAGATTTACACCCTAACATGCTTATATATATATATATAATTTTCACCTTTTCAATCTCTTTGTATTATTATTTTCAAGTAAATTGTGTAGCTTTCAACTACATGTTTACATATATATTTTTTCTCTCCCTCAATGTATAAATAATTCTCACAAGTTTAAAATTTAAATCAGCATGCATATATATTTTTTTGTCATGTTTGTAAATTCTTCATAGGAACAGATTTAAAAAAAAAAAGCATTTGCTTGTTTCTGAATCATATTGTACAATTGCTATTGTTCTGTTTATATATGTCAGTTATACCAATAAAATATGTTTATACCAAGGGATAACTTTTAGATGGAGAAGGTTTTCTTTAGTTTAACTTGTATCGCGAAATCTCATAGAAAAAACACCTTGATCTGAAAAGTGCACAACTTGAAACAAATGATAACAATAAGAAATAATTACACATTTTTCATGTGAAATATAATAATCTGAATTTTGGTTCGTGAGAAAAACATCTTACTTGGTGGAAAACGTAGTCTACACCCCACCCTTGCGTGTTAAAAACCCATTCCATAACAATATAATATTACATGATTACCTGAATAAACAAGTCGTTGTTATCTTCTGTAAAATACAACAGTGTAGAAAAATAAAAATCAGAGACCGCCACGATATAACTGAAATATTGTTGAAAATAGCGTTAAGCACCATGGCCCGTATGCATAAAACATCTTAACTTAAGTATTACTTAAACTAAGATTTCACTAAGGAATCCATTAGTTAAGTGATAATCTTAAGTAGTATGCACATAACTAAACTTAAGTTTTTACTTAACTAAGGAAACCTTAAGTGGAAATTATCGGAACTCTTCTCCATTTACCGTTTAATATTATATTTATTCATCCTTGGTAATTTCGCTTTAATTTTTCAATACATATATAATGCACGCTATTATTACTTTGTGCGGTTAAGCATTCAATGTCGGGTGTGTTTGAATATTACTATTCGTGACTGTTGAAAATAAACAATGTCTAAAAGGAAGTCAAATTGGACAGATAGAGAAAAAGTTGTATTGTTGGAGGAGTGCGAGAAAGGAAAGGCTATTTTAAAAGCAAAGTTTTCCTCATCGATAACTTCTGTGGACAAAAATAGGGCATGGCAGGAAATTGCAAATATATTTAATCCCGGGAATTCAGTAAAAAAAGACGTCAAAGAAATACAGAAAAAATGGGACAATATATGTGCTAATGCAAAAACTGAGGTTTCATTACATCTAAATCTTTCAAATAATTCCAAATCATCATATATTTCTAATGGATTAGTTCTATCTCTAAAGATACGTTCCCTTCTCATAGCCCTCCTAACTTCTAGCATTCGATACCGGTTAACGTGAAACATTGTACGTGACAATTTTAATTTTGAAATGAGTGTATATGGGCAGGCCTGTACAAAGAATCAATGAAAATGTTACAAAGCATGAATTTCATGCTTGTCATAAGATACTATACGTGTATGTACAGGTACGTGCACATTTTTAATTTGAAAAACAAGACTTGTGGTTCCAACAACGAATATTGATATTTTTGACGCAATAAATCAAGTAAACTGCCCCGGAAAAGTGACGTATACTTTCTGTTGAGATATGAATTAATTAATAATTAAAGCCAATAAAAATATTTCGGACAATATACCCATCCGTTATTCATTTAAATATGAATATCAACGATATTGACAATTTTTCGTTGTTAATTGGTTCGAAGTCTCTGCATTTTACATACTTACGATACCTCAATAGGTACCTTAAATTTAAGTGAAAACGTAAGTGTATTCTTATTTTAAGGAGCTTTATGCATACCACTTAAGTATAATGGGCGGAGCTATTTAAAACTAAGATTTTGCTAAGGAAATTCTTAGTTTAAGTAGTATTATGCATACCACTTAAGTAAAAGGGGCGGAGTTACCTTAACTTAAGTGTTTTCTAAGGAAAATCTTAACTTAAGTAGCTTTATGCATACGGGCCATAACCCTAATCCTTACCCTCAGAACAAAAATATATCCGACGTTTAGCAATACAGAAAACTAAATCTTAGGAAGGTCATTTCGTTTCCTGCACAATCAGATCACCATAAAACTGCTGCTATTACAATATGGTATAGCTCAATATATGACATAGAAAACCATTCGCCTTTACAAAGTTTTTCTTTTTGCAATACATAACAGTGTAGAAAAATAAAAATCAGTAACTTGATCACCTTTAATCACTTCTAAGATACAAATCTTTTCTTAGAATGTTAGATTGATTTTACAGAACAAATAAAACAGCTGATATCTGATACAGGTTTTCGTGTTTATCAATCATCACTCTTTGATCCCTGGGGGGTATAGTTTACACTTATATCGTTCTCACTGTCTAAAATAGTTAGCTATCAATACAATCAAGTCATATAATTTGATCGGTAGAAATGTGTATTTTGGGGATAAATACATCTGTCTCAATTGATAATGTCAAAGAGAACCGGTTTGAAATATGATTTGCTTGGCATGAATAATATAATAATGATAATTGTGAACAGGATATTTTTAAAGGGATTATTAATAAGATTATTGTAGCTATGCAAGGAAAACATTACCATTGTATGGTTCTGTGTAGACTTGCTATTAGTCCCTCTCTATACCTGTATATCCATTTAATGTTGTCTATGTAACACAACAGTTGTTTTACTGATAAAATATTACATTGACAGCTATCAGTAATCAGGTGTTGTCTCTATAGCAGTTTTATTCAGTAGACAAAATACAGAAAAAATAAAAGAAAGGAAGGGACTTGTAGCAAGTCTAGGTTCTGTGTTGAAAACTTAATATAAGAAGAAGATATGTAGTCTTGTTGCAAAAATGTAGATATCTATATTAATGCACATAATGCATTTCTGGAGAAACCATCATCAGATACGCTTATAATCAAACAATTTGAAAGTCAATGCATTTTAATAGATCGTTGGGAGCAGTAACCAAGCAGAAAGAAGTATATAACACTTGTCATATTCCTATAGCTAATGTTAATGAGGCGAACATACATATGTTTATCATAGTAAAGGAATGGACCACACCAAATATCAGAATGGAGCAACACAAACGTAAAACAAAATGAAAAAATATAATAGTGCAAACTCTCGAAAAAAATGTAAAACTTTTAGCTTGTTTGGTGCTTGTACTTTCATGACCGTCAGTAATCCAGAATTTATATTCTTAGAGTCGTTAACGAATTCAGATTGGATATTTGGATTTGAAACATATCTGCGATAAGTTGAAACGCAATATTCTCTGTATGAATAAACCAATGCATGGAGAGGACCGATATATTTTCTAAAATAAGGTACCGATTTTAGTTATTTGATAGAAAAAAAAATTTCAGATAAAATCAAAATATAATTTCTTAAAATAGCCGATTAGCGTCATAATATTTACAGTCCACTAAACAAATTCAGGAAATGAAACTAATTGATACTATTTCTAATATTCACAGATATTAAATAAAATTAAAATAAAATACCACACTGTCGGAACATTTCAAAAATCCAATAGAAAAATCGTAGAAAGGGATCAAATCTATACCCTTAAGGGGCCCGTGTGGCTCAATGAGTTAGGTCATTGGATCTAACATCTCATACAAGCCTATCACCAATACCGCGTGGGTTCGCGCCCAGCTTTGTAAATTACAAAAAGGGTGCACTCGACTCGCAGCCGCAAGTGATAAAGTTTACCAGTTGCTTGCCCAGGGTCGGTGGTTCTCTCCGGCTTCCTCCACCACTAAAACTGGTCGCCATGATATAGCTGAAAGTGGCGTTAAACACCAAAATTCAAATTCAAATTCATTCTATACCCCTAGCACACATCTAGATGACCGCTCATTTTTCTGTCTTGGTACAAGAACTTCAATAAGTTAGTTTTATGGGACCAAATTATTGTAGAACTAATGTTTTACCGAGAATAAATGACCTTGATTGTTATCTGATTATGTCATCTTTTTTTTTTACCTTTGTGCATGGAATGATTGGAAATGAGAGGTGATTGTTAGTGTTGTTGATGATATTGGTGAAATTGTTGACCTCCACTCAAGAGATTTAAATTTAAAATTTTAACCACAAGCCGTTAGGCGAGTGGTTAAAATTTTTAATGTAACTATCGAGAGTGGAGAAATATCGTAACCCACATGGGCAACTGAAGGAGAATTTGTTTCTCCCATTATTTAACACGAACTTTATTTCAAAATTTGAAATTAATGCGTTTGAGATTAATGCACGAGTCATTTTAATCCTCTAGAGGATTACAGATTTTTCCACCACTGGTTCAGCGGGGTTAAAACGCCGTAATAATGGGAGAAATACAGATACACCTCTCATACTCTATAAGTTAATATTAATATACATCTTGATTATCGGAAAATCTGTATTTGAATAAAAACGTAGATATCTAATTTAGTGCGCACGACGCGTTCCTGGAATAACCTTCAACAGGTAAGCTTAAGATCAAAAGATTGGAAAGCTAAATAATTTAAAGGAGCTGCTTAACGTTCGAGAGCACCTGGGTTCATCATCTAACAGAGCTGGGGAAAAGTGCACCTATGCAACTTCCCTACCAGGTATAACTCTATATTTATCCTTATCACTAAAATTAGACGACTCAGCTGCCAAAACATCTGGATACGGCGGTGAAAACAAATATGGTGAGGATGCCATATTTTAAACTTAGTGCACTTAAAACTTTCAGAAAGTAAAGCAATGCACGTATAGGTATGACTACGAAATTCCGGTGCGTAGTTCATATTTTCATATCTTGTAATCTAGGTCAAAGAGCATCGAAACATAAACTGAACCTATCCACACATTAAAACTTTTACCGGTATTTCATTGTAAAAAACACGCTTTTCGTTTTTGGCTGATTTTTCAATGTGTACGCAACTGCGTTTTTGCGTATAGGGAGCTACGCCCCTGGTGTTCGTCATTGTATACATATGTACTGTACATATCTGCCTCTTGTAGCAGTGTAAGCTGTCAGAGTGTTCAATAAAATCTTGAAATCTTGAATTAAAAAATAAAATTAATGATAGAGACAATTCGATTGCTGAAAGTGGCGTTAAAACAACAAAAATAAAAAATCAACCAATCAAGTGAACTGGTATGAAATATGATTTTGCTTGACATAAATGATAATATGACTATTGAATATTTCTACGTGCTCTCAGCTGCTGATACAATAAAGGAACCGCCTAGCGCATGAATGCGCGACGTATCCCCCCGCACTTGCATAATATTTAGTTTTATATATTGATTGAAAGAGCCTTGCAGTCTTAATGTATAACATACTTATTATAAAATTATTCAAATTTATCCATGTTTACTAAATTTATCGCGTAAACAAGACACAATTCTCAAAATTGGTGATTTTTCAACCAAAAACTTAAATTTTCCCCCAAAACCCTTGCTTCAAATATTTCCATGTAAGAACCCATCCAAGATAATGATAATTACAAGCCACTTGCAAAATATTATTCAAATCTATCCATGTTTACTAAAGTTATCGCGTAAACAAGACACAATTCTCAAAATTGGTGATTTTTCAACCAAAAACTAAGATTTTCACCCAAATCCCTTGCTTCAAATATTTCCATGTTAGAACCCTTGCAAGATAATGATAATTACAAGCAAAATGCAAAATATTATTCAAATCTATCCATGTTTACTCAAGTTATCGCGTAAACAAGAAAGTGTGACGGACGGACAGACAGACGGACGGACGGACAGACTGCGGCTATTACTATATCCCCTCACCGCTATCGCGGGGGGATAAAAAGCTGCTCAAACAAGGTTACATTGCTCCTCGATTGAAGTAATCGCTATCTGTGTAATGATCACAAAATGGTTGACTGTTAGTAAATGTCCATTTCTACAAATGGCAATGTATCTTTTCCATCTTACGTAGACTTTTTCTTTCCTCCTCTATCACCGACAAGATTTACCTAACCATACTTGACTATGACTGATTATTTTTTGGTGTTTAACGCCACTTTCAGCAATATTTCAGCTATATCATGGCGACCAGTTTTAGTGGTGGAAGAAGCCGGAGTACCCGGTGGGAACCACCGACCATGGGCAAGTAACTGGTAAACTTTATCACTTGCGGCTGCGAGTCGAGTGCACCTTTTATGTAATTTCCAAATCCGGGCGCTAACCCACGCCGTATTGGTGATAGGCTTGTATATATGAGTTGTTAGGTAATCCAACTACCTAACTCATTGAGCCACCCGGGTACTTTACTTGACTATGAGTAACAAAGTGAGCGTCTTATTAGAAACAATGAACTGCTTGTCATTTGCGATCACCGTGGTTCACCTCCGACTTTTTTAGGATCCGTTTTACTCGTCTTGTGATAACTGTTGACTTTGTCTCTAGATTGTTCTTGTCTTGATTGTCCTCTGGCTTTTTTCTAATGTTTATTGATTTTGTTTTACATGAACAAGATATATTAATATGTTTTCCATTTGCTTTATTTACATAAAATCACAATGATATACTATCTGCCATGAGAAAATGTACACAAACTACCTGTCATAGATTAGAATAATATATCAATTGACGGGGCCGTCGTGGTCGTGATCGTATGGTCATTCACTGAAGTTGTGAGTTCGAATACCGCTCATGGAGTCATGGAGAGATATATTCAATACAACATTATGTGATAAAATTTGTCAGTAACTTGCGGCAGGTAGGTGGTTTTCTCCGGGTACTCCCGTTTTCTCCTCCAATAAAACTCACCGCCACTATGTAACTGAAATATTGTAGAAAGTGACGTTAAACACCATAACCCTAACCCTATAACAACAGACAATTAAAAGTAATCATATTTCAAGAGCTCATTTTTACGCGGCGAACATATGTTTATTATAGTACCAGTAAATGGTAAATACCAGACAAAATATGAGAAACGAGCAGAACAAACGCAAAGGAAAGAGAAAATATCTAGAAATAGAAGAAACTCTCATAAAGATGTAGAAAACAATCTTTAGATGTTAATAGCTTTTAATTTCATTAACGCCTCCAGACGACAAAGTCATTACCCCCAACAGTTCGGATGCTTGCATTTAAAACATATCTGCGCTTAGTTGAAACACAACATTTTCTGTATCAATAAATCAATTCATGGCGAAGACTGATATAATATTTAGTAAAACAACAATTTTACGCTTGTCATTACCTTGGTTGGACAAGGTTAGCCAATAAATTCATATGACAATTCCTTTAAATGGCGTAACAATATCTACAGATTTATAGTCCAGTAAAACTATTCAGCAAATGAATTTGATTAACAGTTTTCAGGTGTTTTATTTTGCACATGTGATAATTTGAGGCGAGAGGTGAATGTTCTTGTTGTTGCTATTGGTTAAATTTGTTAACCTTCACTGTCAATACCATCTTTTCATAATTTGAATTTAAAACTATATATGTCGAAGGTCGAGCGAAAGGTAAAACGGTGAAATACAGAAATACACATCTTGTGTTCTTAAGGTAACGTTGATATATTTCTTGTTTATCGGTAAATCTATAATTGATCGATTATTATTTTCTTCGACCTTGAAAACATGTCCTCGCTAGGCTTCGTATGTTATGTTCCACCACCTAATACAAACAGGAATGCAAGACATTTACCATAATATAATACAAATGTGTTGACGAGTAATCAGTGACTATTATTACATTTATTAAATACAAAAATGTGCATATAATACCACCATATCTTTGAGGTATTATGTAATACAATTAATACTGAAAACCTGAATGTAAATTGAAACTGTAGGTAAGGAATTTCTATATTTCAAGAGGGTAACACATTTAGAAATAATAGAAGTTAATCCTCTCTGAGGCCTTCAAACGTTACGCGCTTAACCTACAAGCGAATGATCGTTTAACCAATCGCAAAACACACACACCATTTCTCTCGCAAACATCAAAACACGGAAAGGCGAAATAACATAGACAGAAGAATGCTGTTGACAACTGCTGTTCTCAAAGAGGTGTTCAAGGTCTCTTAATGAAAGAAATCCCTACAGGGGGTTCTGGTATTCTCTCTACAGAAAGCCACTCAAATGACCACTATAAATAAACTCTAATGGTATCTTATAGGAGAAAACTGGGACATGCCTATGTAAATACAGCATGTTTTTTTTATTGGAATATCATCTTACGAGACGCTAGCTGATGTATCAGGTATATTTTCAATAAGACGTGCTTCTTTTCACCTGTCGTCAGGACATATATGATAGCAACAGTCTTAGCACTTTTTACTGTGAGACTATATAACATCTTAAAAGATAAACTGAAATGTTCAATTCAAATGTAAAAGAGCGATAACATGTGGAGGGAACATTGTCCAACAATATTGTAGAACAAGTTATGGTGCCAGTTTGTACCCATTGGAATGTCAATCGTTTATTCCCTTTATTTTATTTTATTTTTTTTTTTTTTGCATTCAAAGACCTTTAAACTATTTGTCTATCCTATCTTTCTAGGGGGTCGCAATGGTCGTGATCGTATTGTAGTTGGATTTACAACTACATGTGAAATCAGTGCCTATCACACCTAACGTTTTGGGTTCTGGTACCGCCCATGGCGATGTGTACTCGATACAACACTATGTCATAAAGTTTGTTAGTGACTTGCGACAGGTCGTTGGTTTTCTTAGGGTACTCCGGTTTTTTCCAGAAATAAAACGAACCGCCATGATACAACTGACATAGTATTGAAAGTGGCGTAAAACAACATAACCCCCTAACCAAATCTTTCTATTTTGAGAGTACATGATTTATGTTATTCCAGAAAATGTGTCGTTTGTACTAAATTATATATCTACATTATTACAAGACAGAATCAACTGTACCATACAATCTTATTAAAAATCATATTCTCATCTTGCTGCCGTTTTCTGATATGTCGCAGCGTCAGAATCTGACGAAACGCCGTAGATATCCTCGTGTCAGTGAACTAGGGTCAATGAGTGAATTGACCAATCAGACTGCCGTAATTACTTTCAAGATCCTGAAAGCGGCATTCTGATTGGTCAATTCTCTCATTGACCCTAGGTCATTGACACAAGGATGTCTACGGCGTTTCGTCAGATTCTCACGCAGCGACATATCAGAAAACGGGAGCAAGATGAGAATATGATTTTAATCAGATTGCTGTGCCATATAGCATATATCTCATTGATATTTGTACTCAATCCACCCTCACAAAATAGAATTATTTCAGGTCAATATTAATACATTTACATACAAAAGAAGTGTTGAATAGAAAAAATAGATCTGAATTCGATAAAAAAAAATGCATCCATATTTATGACTGCTGTTAAATCTCTCGTCAGTTATAGATGTAATTAAAAAGGTTTTAATGTGAATCCCATATGTTGGTACGTATTTATAATTATTTTATTTATTTATTTATTTTCTAAAGAAAACCCCAATTGGATTGAATCCAAACAAACAGACCATAGAGAAAATATATAGTGTACTATGATTAACGATAGATATAATATCTATATCTAATTAGTTGATTGCAAATTATAATAATTTCACTTGATGCCAAACGGAACCTCACGACAACAAGGGGCCATCGTGGTCGTCATTGTATGGTAATTGGATTTATAATTACCTGTACAATCCATGCCTATAGCATTGAAAGTGGCTTTAAACACCATAACTACGCCCTCACAACAACATATCCGATATTAGCCAACATGGAAAACTAAAACATATCAGAAATAAAACAAAACGTTGAAGACTTTTCCCATCGTCGGTAACCCAGAGCTGATCACGCTTCGAGTGCTATTCATTCACCACCCCTGGTTTCGTTGAAAACAGCATATAAATAGTTACCAATCAAAAATCATCGCTTGATGTTGTCAATCTCCTTCTTTGATGTGAAAAAGGTATACAGAAAAATGGGTGCTCCCATAATTTGCAAGGACTGCCTTTCTTAATTTAGATACATTTAAAAGCTGTGATTTGATTGGTTTTAAAGCAGTCGTCGGGACTGATCAACGTGTTGTGAGACGATCACATAACTACAATGATTTCTCTGCCAGTTGACCCACGGGTTATAATTGTAGGGTAGTCGAAGCGTTCTGATCAGCTGTTTCAACTCCTGGTCACCTGAGCTATTGTTCCTTTGCTTAGTTTTTTTTTTTACTTATGTTTTGTCAAATCACGACAATAACTTTGAGAAGATAGAAAAAAGTAAATGTATCCACATTATAGGTGACATACTGTATATACAAAGGCGATAGTAAGGAATTTGGACAGAGCCAAGATTCCTGTACGATACAGACGTCATACGTAGACTTTGAAAAGAAAATACAACGAACTGATTTTCCGTATCTATGTCACTCTTCATTCAGTAGCAATCCAAATTCATATTTCCGTTCGTCCCATCCTTCCATCATTTCTATATAGTTTTTTTTTCTTTATATATTGCTAACTTATTCTAATCCTGAATGCATAAGGGTCGTGATCGTACGGTAGTTGTGAGTTCGAATCCCGCTCATGGCGAGTTGTACTTGATGCAGCATTATGTGAAAAAGTATGTCAGTGACTTGCGGCATGTCTTTGGTTTTCTCCGTGTACTCCGCCACGATATAACTGAAATATTGTTTAATCCTAAACCTAACCCTGAATATATAGCTGAATTATTGATAATGAACAGTAAGTTTCGACATATATTCTGAAATTTTATTGTTGACCTAATTTCCAAAACAATTTAAGCAATTAGTTTTTACACTAATAAATTATCCGCATGAAATGATGCAAGATAAGCGTTGCAATCATTAATCTATGAGTAACCCTATTAACTAAAGCAACCATGTGTGGAGATAAAATAAAAATAAAACGTTTGAAATTAAATCATATGGATATTAATTAAGCTGAGAAAATATCTCAAGTTAGCTATTGTCGTGCTCTCTGTGTTGTTCCTTAATATTGGTATTGACAGAAACCTTTCAATAATTAGTTAGATGGATGTCTTATATAATGTGTATATTAGGAGGAAAGGTGTGGATGCCAATCAGCATGAGAGACTAACCAACTTTACACTAAGACACAAATTAAAACTAAAGAACAACGTTTCTATTGCTGTCTTACATTTTATCGTCAGAGAAAGATAATATGCCCTAATAAAAAAACGTAAACACCAAACTTAATGTGAACGACACGTTTATGGTATCACATTCATCAGGTGTATTATACCCTAATAAAAAACGTAAACACCAAACTTAATGTGAACGACGCGTTTATGGTTTCACATTCATCAGGTGTATTATACCCTAATAAAAAACGTAGACACCAAACTTAATGTGAACGACGCGTTTATGGTTTCACATTCATCAGGTGTATTATACCCTAATAAAAAAACGTAGACACCAAACTTAATGTGAACGACACGTTTATGGTTTCACATTCATCAGGTGTATGATGCCCTAATAAAAAACGTAGACACCAAACTTAATGTGAACGACGCGTTTATGGTTTCACATTCATCAGGTGTATTATACCCTAATAAAAAACGTAAACACCAAACTTAATGTGAACGACACGTTTATGGTATCACATTCATCAGGTGTATGATGCCCTAATAAAAAACGTAGATACCAAACTTAATGTGAACGACGCGTTTATGGTTTCACATTCATCAGATGTATGATGCCTTAATAAAAAAACGTAGACACCAAACTTAATGTGAACGATGCGTTTATGGTTTCACATTCATCAGGTGTATTATACCCTAATAAAAAACGTAGACACCAAACTTAATGTGAACGACGCGTTTATGGTTTCACATTCATCAGGTGTATGATGCCCTAATAAAAAACGTAGATACCAAACTTAATGTGAACGACACGTTTATGGTATCACATTCATCAGGTACGCTCAAAGTCGAATGATTGGAAAACAAAACATATTTAAATACTTGGGAGCAATATAACCAAAGGGTCTAGACTTGATTGTCAAAATAGGGTAAGGTGACTTTTGCCTGAGTTTTAATCAAATGCGTGTGAAACGCATCCTATCCTACAGTTGAGTTGTAATCTTTGATTCTTTCGATAAACTCTACATTTGGACATTTTTGTCGTTTTGGTGTTCTTTGGTGTATCAATTTTATTTCCCAGATGATGGATTATCAACAAGAAAACTAAACACAGGTGAGAATATCTTACAAATACTGTCATCATCCTGACCGATATCACATTTTGATGTTACAATTACAGACAAGAAACAATAGATGTTGATGTCACGGTGTAGTCAAATGCGATTGGCACAGAGCAACAGGTCGTCGGCGTAAGAAGAGATAGAAAATACCGAAGGGGTTATCAGAATCCGTAAATCGAAGGACATGCAGACAGCACAATGGCCAAAGGAAAAAACAAACAACAATCTACAAAACACTACACAGAAAACTAAAGATCAAGCAACACAGACCCCAGAAAAAACGGGGGTGCTTCGGAAGGGTAGCGATTCTTGCTCCACTGGTTGCACTCGTCGTGTTACTCTAGTTAACTGTAACTGAATATAATTCTGAGGTTAAGGTATATACTTGACACTTGCGGCAGGTCGGTGCACGCTTTTCTTATTTTTAAAAGTGGCGTTAAGTACCCATGACCATAACACTTACCCAACTCTAACCGAAATGTTCAAGACTTATATCGTACCAATTAAACATTTAGCATGTACTTCTCAATGGTCTGTTTCCTTGTCCAGCTCCAAAGATCTTAATTTAACATTATCACCCTAGTACAACTGGGGAATTTATGTACGTGAGTTAGGCTTAGCATTCTATCAACCAATCAAGTTACAAGCTCCATATACCTTACGTAAATTTTACATAAAAATGATGAAAGCTATCGTTGAGGAAAATAGGTATTTTCGTAAATTATTTATAGTTACAAGTATACTCATACGAACTCGGCCATTGCATCTACAATTACAATACAAACGTACTTAATGTATCTCATTTTCGTCGGGTACTTAATGTCGCTATTGTTCCTAAAATAAATAGACACGAGCATAGATAAATTATGATTACTATATATAAATGACAGACAATGTGTCAAAGCTAAGCACTTTCGAGTTGAATGAATGCATCATTTTAAATGAAACAATACGTGATCTATTTCATGTCATGGTATACGTCAAGCACTAATACATGAACTACTTTTCTTACGTACCAATAGATGTACCATTTTAGTCTGTTAAAACAAATTAAGTGTATAAATTTAATAGTACAGGACAGGTGCCACATGTCGAGCAGGAACTGCTTACCCTTCCGAAGCACTTAAGTCTCCCCGGTTTTAAGTTGGGTGCGTGTTGCTTGATCTCTAGTTGTCTGTGTAATGTTTTGTTGGTCGTTGTTTGTACTTTTGTCCTTTTTCATTTGTCCATTGTATTGTCTGTCTTTCTTCGATTTCAAGTTTCTGATCGCCCCTTTGATATCTTCAACCTTTTCTTCGTTCCACGGTGATACAAACAAATATAAATGTTTTAATACAATAAAACATTGTATATCTTTTTAATAATTATATCTCAAACTACCTCATTTCTTGTTTCAGAGATTTTACTTTTGAACCATAGAAAGTCTTATGTCGATTGCAATATAATAAATTGTGTATTACTTATCTCCACTGTATATATAATTTCGTTGCATTAATTGTATTCGGACTTATCATTACATAGTAAACAGAGAATGTATTTTGTTAAAAATGAAGATAAGGAAATAATTTACAAAAGACCGCAAAAGAAGACAGGGAAATTCCCTTTGCGGTTAACTTATTGACTTAGTTAGATAGTAAGCTCCTTCCTTGTAGATTACATTGTGTAATATAAGTATCCTCTTGAATTGTTATGTTTCTAATAAGATGGATATCTGTCTACCTATTATACAGTCAGTGTCTATTTCCACTCACACGAATAATATTGACACGTGGAGGCGGAGATCTTATGGTAGTTTGACATACACCACTAATGTTAGTCTCGTTACATGATAGTTGGATCTCTATCTACCTAGTATGTAGTCAGTATCTAACTACAATACATTATCGCCATGATATTGTAGCCGTCGTGATTGTGATCCTATGGTAGTTGGGTTAATCAGAGGCGGATCCAGGATTTCAAGTTAGGGGGCGCACTTCAAATAATCGGGCCGAGCGGATCGAGGCGCGAAAATTTAGGGGTATTTCGTGTGAAAAATCACGATTTTGCGCAAAAAAAAAATCATATTTTAATGTTAATGACTACCTATGCAATCAGTACCTATCACCACTAAAGTTGTTAGTTCGAATCCCGTTCAGACGAGGTCTACTCAATACAACATTATGTGATAAAGTTTGTCTGTGACTTGCGGCAGGTCCGTGGTTTTCGCATGGTACTCCGGTTTCCTCCACAAATAAAACTGACCTCCACGATATAGCTGAAATATTGTAGAAAGTGGCGTTAAACACTATAACCCTAAACCTATCGCAATGATATAAGTGAACGACCATTTGACTTTAGGTGAAGGACATTTAGGAAGGCCGGAACGTTTTGTTACACAAATCAAATATCTGCCAGGACTTTTCAAAAGAGGGGGGTAGAAAAAATTGCGATGTAGCATGGTCTAGCGACCGGCGGAGTCAAAATATGAACCTTAATTGTCATAATTCAGTATTAATCTCGACTTTAATAGTCCTTTTGTTGAATGGGTAGGGGGTGGTACAAACCCCTCCTCAGTTTACATATGTAAAGTAGAAATAGATTCAACTACAACCTATTACCGCCAGGGGCGGATCCAGGATTTGTGGTTAGGGGGGGCGTGAGTAGGCGATGGTTCTGGGGACCGGTTAAGGTCCCCAGCGGGTCTAGGGTAGAGCCTTGGTAGGGGGCACAGGGGGGCGAAGCCCCCCAGAAGCTCTGGGGATTTAAGGAATTAGACATTTATTTGAACGACGATTTTGAATCAACCACACCATTTTTATCAGACCAAAAAAACTTGACTTTGATTCTTAATTTTGTCGGATAATTGTTGACAGTATGTTCAGTTTGTCAGATTATAAGAACCTAAAGTAAAACTTTTTTTTAACAACCGTGATGCGAATTATTCAACTCATGACTGAACGATCACGATATTTTAACCCTTCAAAGAACTATTGGTTTAGTTTTAAAGCATTCCTCATTTCACTAATTGGTCTGTACTTTCGGTGCTTGTCCTTTCGGGTGGTTCTAGTTAGTACTGCTCGTCCATATGGAGCTGTTCTTTTCGTCGTTTGATTCATTCATTGAAAACGTATGATTCGACCGCTCTTGTTTATAGACAAACAAAAGCGGAAATTGTCAATACATGAAATTGTTGTTGATTTCTGATTAGCTAACGTAGATAAATTAGATGATCAGAATCGTTTCATGTAGCATTAATCAGGGGAGGATCCAGGATTTCCAGTTAGGGGGCGTATTGAAAATAATGGCGCCGAGCGGAGCGAGGTGTGAAAATTTTTTGGGGGTATTTCGTGTGAAAAATCACGATTTTAAGCAAAAAAATATTATTTTTTCCAATTTTAGGGGGGGGCGCCGGGTGCGCTCCCCTTGAATCCGCCCCTTTTAAAGTTAACATATTCACCTTTTTTTTGTCTATAAACAAGAACGAATCATACGTTTTCAATGAATGAACCAACGGCGAAACGAATAACTTCATCCGGACGGACAGTATACTGATCATTTATCAATGGGTAGATCTAGAGCTTTTTAGAATGATATCCCAAATTCACTCCTAATATCATTACTATTCATTTTGACTTTTGAAGAGTTTCAGATAAGATTGCTGCCACAGTAATAATAGGGATTCATTGTGGTCAAAATAACACAAGCTTTTTATCTTGAAGTTACAAAAAGTTGTTTGTTGAACTGCTTAATTAACGTTGCTTTGCGAATTTTAGGGGGGGCGCACGCCCCGCACGCCCCCTCTAAATCCGCCTCTGACCGCCACTAATTAACTGAATTTTAATTGACTGTGACATTAAACAACGATAACCCTGCTAAACCAGGACCGTGGGTATAAATAGATGTGGGCGGAGCAAACATTCAGATTCTTCATTATATTGACGACGGTTATCTCGAGGAGGAAAAATCAATGATAAATAGTTTCACAGTTACTTTTGGAGCAAAATATTTGGCAGGCATGGTCACAAGTGTTCCTCCCTACGAAACTTTCAGTCTTATTAAAAATAATATTCTTCATCAGTCTAAAATCATATCAACGGGGATTTTTGATGATAAACTCCGCAAATTCCCCTTTAAGTGGTAACTTATATACAAAAATGAGAATTGCTTTACACAGGACACACTTGATATACATATATAACATTGTTTTTCATATAAAGCTCAAATATTAACCGGAAAGAGATGTTCAAAACACATATTTAATTATGTTGACGCTGGTATACACTTATAAAATTTGTTTTCTTCAATATATTATCACTTCCTTCCTTCCCCCTACTCACTTGTTTTTATTTCTAAAAATTGTTTCTTTCATGTACATATAAGCGGAACTACAAACTGCATATAATGGTAGGAAATTAGGTTATTTTTACGTTTAATTATTTTCCACTCACGAGTAAAATTACTTTTAAATAATTACTTGAAATAAAGATCGCATATTAAGTGCCTTTTACAAAGTAAATAATTACTCAATCTGTAGCATAGATCAATGTCGGCATGATTGAAATTTACGTGTTAGATATGATATAGATTAAAACGTAGAAATCTAATTTAATGCGTACGACGCGTTACTGGGAAAATCTTTAATCAGTTATTTTCCATAGTTAAAAGATTGGAGAAGAAAATACCTTAAATGTTTTTGGAAGCAAGGAAACCAAACATGAATGTCAAAATCGATATAGGTTACCTATATACATGTATACCTATGCAAGGGCGGATCCAAGATTTCAAGTCAGGGGGGGGGGGGCACTTAAAAAAATCGAGCCGAGCGGAGGGAGGCGCGAACATTTTTGGGGTATTTTGTGTGAAAAATCAAGATTTTACGCCAAAAAATCATATTTCCAATCCCCCCCCCTTGGATCCGTCCCTGCTATGGGAGATTGGCTTTAGCTTTAATAAATTGCATTATTGAGGAACTGAAATTTTTATAAATAAATAAATATATATCTAATAAACCATACTATAGTACCGAATATTCATTTGGGTTCATCTTTCAACTTGGAAATGCTTATTACATTTCAGACAGCTTTGTGAATCAAGTTTCTGACATGTTATGATGATACTTATATTACACTTGTTCTATTTCAGCAATCAAATTACATTGACTGGATAATTTTGTTTAAAATATGGTCATTGACCGAAATATTACTTTACTGGTACCACTTACACGTTTTACTTGTTGAGCTTTGGGAAACTAGTTGTAAATCAGTTGACTTTCTGTTGACAGTAAACATCAAACGTACAATCAAGAAATAATTATATAATTTTCTTATTTAATTTAAATATCACCGCCCATAGAATAATGTGATTTTTTGGCATGATAAACAAAATATTAATGCAGTGTCTTATAATACAAAGTGCATGTGTGAACCTCGCCTGTATCCCAGCTTTAAGCCTCATACACATAAAAGCTGATTATTTTAAGACACTGCATTAATATTGTATATATTTGGTACCTAACGTCAGTCGTCTAAAAGTTATGAGATGAAAGTTGAAACAATGATGGTCATCAATTCCACCTATATCAACAAAACGAACACATTTACTTTCAACTTTAGGTGTTTAATGCCACTTTAAGGTGGTACCATACACTTCAGGTAAAATTTGATCTGCTCGTTTAATTTTCTTATTTTTTTGGCAGTGTGTTTGAATATATCCACTGTAATAAATATCAAAATTTTAACAAATTCCAACCGATAGACTCAGAGCTATAAATTCACTAGCCACATAGCAGCCTTTCTCTTTGTGGTTTTGATCACCGAGATGCTTGAAATCTGCATACAAACATCATATGATCAAAACGTTCAACTGATTTTAAAGAGTTATCTCCCTGTAGTGTTAGGTACCACCTTAACTGAATTCACTGAACACAAAAGGACCACTACATTTGGCTTTGGAAATCCTGGTCCTGGCTTGGGACTAGGTCACGACTTAATTTTTGCTCTTTTTTTGTTTGTTGATAGTGTGCAATTGAGACCATTGTTTACTAGTGGTTTTAAACGTAAAAGTCATCTCATTTTGTTCAAATGAATCATTTTTCATAGTAAGTAATACGATCAGAACGTTAACGCAGATATCGTAATTCGTAATAACCTTGAGACTTCACCAAGGCTTTTCCGACCTTTCATCTTCAGAAAATGAAACGTGTTCTCTATTACTATCAGTCATGAAAGGTACGGAAATGCAATGGATGAAAAATGTGAAGAAGATTACGCCATAATATTCATTTGATTTGATTAAAGGATACCATTATTCTTTATAGCGGATATTTCCCGTTCTTTCTTAATGTAAAAGTGGAAGGTCTATGCTAGTTATCGTTTCATTTTTATTTCTTTCAATACACAAGCGCATGCTGAAATATGGGTATGAGTTGACGTTTTATGTTAGCATAAAATGTGTGTATACGTCATTTGCAACATCTATGCTTTTAATTCGATTATATCTAATTGCAAAATATAATTTAGAATCAATTACAATGACTTTTTGTAACAAAATCAAAAACAAAAACATAATATACCACTACGTCTGAACAGTTCCCAAAATCTCATAAAATAAATTGTAGAAAGAGTAGTAAAATGGATTGTCCTAAAACATATATATACAATGACCGCTCATTTTGCTGGTTCGTTGCAGACACTTCAATAAAACGTGGCGGGGTTTCATGGGCCCAAACCTCCCCTTACCATTGAAAGACCTCCATATAAAAACTTGTGTATGTGTATTAATCATTATATATTACATTTGTCTTGCTCCCTCTAGATCGATGTCCTGTCATGGATAACTGTTAGTACCTCAACGTATTGTTAACTGTGTATTTTCTAGTCTTTCCAATTTCTTAAATTTAATATGTCTTCTGGTATTTAACCTTAGTAGATTTAACATATGTGATGGTCGTTTGACTGTTATTTCACCTTCAAATACAATATTCATTTTGTGTAATATCATCTAAACTCAACATCTTTATTCATAAGCATCTTGGAGTATCCCAAAGCTCTTGCAACCTTTAACCTTCAGAAACAACACTTGCTACGGCCAGGAGTTTTCAGATCATCCGGAATTAGTACTAATGACTACAGTATGGTGCCAAAAGTATTGCAACATGTAAAAAAATCCCTATATAACCAACCAAAACCATATTTTTTCAAAAAATTATTGTGAAGTCATTTCTGGATAGATTTTAACAAGTTTTACACCAAAACATTCAGAATTGTTTATATTTTGATTGTTTATTTGCTCATTATGTTTATATGAGTGGCTTTTATTTGTACATAATATAAACAGGATTGTTAATTTTTAGGATTTATTTTTAGTTGAAATATATAGGAAAATCAAAGTCAATCTTTTTTATTTGTTATGTTTAAATTATGTACAAATTATGTACTCATATAAACATAATGAGCAAATAAACAATCAAAATATAGACAATTCTGAATGTTTTGGTGTAAAATTTGTTAAAATCTATCCAGAAATGACTTCACAATAAAAAAAATAAATAAATATGGTTTTGGTTGATTAAATAGGGATTTTTTTTTACATGTTGCAATACTTTTGGCACCATACTGTAGATCTTTGTTAGCTGAATGTATGTTGTGTTTTTCAATTCATTCGTATTTTACATATACAATTAGAATTATAATGTGTCTTACGTTTCTTTTCAGGTAACATTAGAGAAAGTATTTTGTACTGATTTAATGCAATTAGATGTGATGGATTATGTCTCCACAGACTCATTACGAGGGAACTCAACAACACAGATTGAAAACAGATCATGGATGATAAACGAAGACTTCTTATTCACAAATCATGATGTGCTCTTAAATTCCCTAACACCCTCGTTAGTTTATATGATAATTTTGTTTGTTTTTGGTATACCTGGAAATATCTCGGTGATTTATATATACTTCTGTAAATGTCGGGAGTCAACGACACGTGTGTTTATTTTAGCAATAGCGATGCTGGACCTCGTTCACTGTACGTTCATAATGCCAGTTGAAATTGCACTGTTAGTAAATTTTGACGACTTTGATTACCCGGTTCTCTGTAAAATCTCTCGCTTTATTTCATCTTTTATAAATAATTCATCTGCTTTCGTCCTAACGGCAATAGCAATTGACAGATTTAAGCGGATTTGTAGACCTCATGGACATATCATTGACCATTTCACGGCCAAGAAATTGGTCGTCTGCGCTTGGATATTTGCAGTTGTGACTTCGTGGCAGATGCTTATGCTCTATGGCACGCGCACATTAAAGCATGGGAAAACGTGCTTAATTTCTGACCACATGCACGAGACTATTTTCCCTGTGCTGTATGTTTATATTCTTGTGGTTGGTCAGTGTATCACCGATGCTTTACTTATAATATTTTATTCATTAGTTGGTCGTGAGGTATGTATACGAAAAGCGCAGAGACGACACAGACGAAGTCAACGCATAAGCACTGATGTTTCACAAATTAGAACAAGCTTTGATTTTTCCGATGAACAAACGCCATCACCAACAGGCGGTATTACCGATAGATTTTCTTTTATATTCAAACGTGAAGCATCAAATAACGGTACTAGGAAAAATGACAGTTCTCGTAATTTCTCGCGAGAAAGTAGAGGAAGTAGCATTAGACAGAAGTTTTTAAGTAAGACAACAATTATGATGTTCCTTGTAACTGTTGGATTTATTCTGTCATTTGTACCCCACACGATGGCTGTTATTCTGCGATATCAAGCTAAGGGATATATTCATTCTTTAACTACTTCCGGTATGATTACATATCAACTCTTTCTGAGGTCCTACTTCTTGAATAGTGTATTAAATCCTTTCATTTACTGTTTTGTAAGTAAACAGTTCAGAAACCAGTTTAAAGAAAGTGTCCGGTGTTGTAAGAAATAAAGAATATAATTTAAATGTTGTGTTTAACAATAGGTTAAAAGAATAATAGTTCTGCCTCTTTCGTCATCGGCATGGAACTCAGTAAGTTGATTCCACAGGTAACTCGAAGGGCAAACGTGTTCTTATTCTAGTAACCTTTATCTAAATAGTTTGAAGTTATCAAGAGGAGTAATCAGAATCCGTAAACCAAAGAAGAACAGGCAACACAATGGCCAAATATAAAAGGACAAACAACGATCTACAAAACACTACACAGAAAACTAAAGCCCGAAAAACACGAACCGCACTAAAACTGTGGGTGAACTTTGGTGCTCCAGAAGGTTTTGCAGTTCCTACTCCACTAGTGGCACCCATCGTGTTATTCTAGTTACAAACCCAGTGATGAGTCATGAATGAGAAAATGACAGGGATGTGAATATTGGAATACTCGGTAAATTCGAAGTAAAATCACTGGTCAGTTCCATCCACAAAACGAGGTCCAATTGTAGTTCTATAATCAAATGAAAAACAACAAATACCATAGAAAAGAGGCAAACATAACATCCTAACACACATATACATTTCCTTGCTTGATAAAGGCACATTAATAAATTGCATTTTGGCTGGATTAAATTCGCTTTATGAGCAATATCACTTACTGACAACCAACCTTGTAGTAAGTATATGCATGGCCTACGATAATTTATTTAAAATTTTAGGAACTGTTGTGGTCGAGATTGTATGGTTGTTGGGTTATCATCGCTACATTGCTGGGTGAACTCGATACACTTTTATGGGTCAAGACTTGTCAATGGCTTTTTCCAGTTTGATGGGTTTTTTTGGTTTGTTTGTTTGTTTTTTTGTTGTTTTTTTTTTAAATTTATTTACTACGATTTCCCCAACTAATAAAACTGATCGGCAAGATCCGACTGAAATACTGTAGCGAGTGGCATTTAACATCATTAGATACACGATAGATAAAATGGAAGAGGCAATCAACAATGGTACATTATACAGAACGAAAACAAACAAAACAGAACACTCAACACAGAACACAGAACACTCAACACAGAACACTTTTTTGTGTATTTTAAATCAAACCGTTTCAAAAAAAAATCGGGTACAATTACAGATGCTGGTGAAGGGGTTTAGGTATAGGTTTATAGTGTTTAACGCCACTTTCAACAATACTTCAGCTATAATGTGGTTTTATTGGTGAAGGAAATCGGAGTACCTGGAGAAAACCACCGACCTGCTGCAAATCACCGACAAACTGCATAATTTTGTATGGAGTACCCCTCGCCATGGCGGGGTGCGAACTCATAATCTTAGCGAGGATAGGCACTGATTGTACAGGCAGTTGTAAATCCAACTACCATACGATCACAATCACGACGGGTCCTATCGAAGGATAAGCAGCTCCTTTTTCTAATAAGACAACCGTCGTGTTACTCAGTTAACTCCGGTGTCTGTGGATATTTCACCACGTAGAATTATTGTAGCCATCGCCACTACAATAACGAATTGTGAAACTCTTGAAGATACCAAAGGGGTATTCAGACGCCGTAATTCGAAGAAAGACAACAGTGCATTTAACATTAACACGAACAATTATTTGTTTCTTTCAAATCGTTCAGCATGACCACCATATGCACTCGCCCGTCTTAACAGCATTATAGACCCCCAGGACAAACGGAGTGTACTTGAGCCCCTACCTACACAACAACAGTGCATTTAACATTAACACGAAAAATTATTTGTTTCTTTCAAATCGTTCAGCATGACCACCATATGCACTCGCCCGTCTTAACAGCATTATAGACCCCAGGACAAACGGAGTGTACTTGAGCCCCTACCTACACAAACACTCGTATCAATAAAACTGTAAATGTCGATAAAATTAAAGATATATTTATTGTATTGGTATTTCCAACAAAATCGGTGTGTAAACATTAAAATATATACCATACACAACATACATAGATTAACATGCTAGTGGGCACCCACCCGGGCAACTGCCCGGCGTGACCATGCGTTAAGACGGCACTGCGTATGCCTTGTCAATGTACGTATAAAGTACATGTATTTGTAAATTACATTATTATACATATGGACGTCAACATACAGGTCTACTATCAACAACATGAACTATCGTTTTCTCTTCCACATTTGTAGTGTGTCGACATTTTGAATCATCCAAGATCTTTTTGTTTGTTCGGGAATTTTATTTTATTTACCACCTTCAATTGTGTACACGAAAGTTGTTGCGATATTGGTAAAGTAGAACATGTAATGTGAATGTTTTCGCTCGTCCAAATATTGTTTCCAGTTGTTGAACCTCATTTTTTAACCCAATATAATTCTTGGTCACGTCATTGGCGATGTGTCATTTGTCAGTCACTTTAACTTGTTTCCGTGTCACTAATTTTGTTTCCTGAGGAATTTTAAAAAATCTACACAAAATATAAAAAAGATACGACTACAAAAGAAATAAAACGCACGTCAAATCAGTTGAACAAATAGAAATCCTCACTACATTGTATATCAAATTGATTTCCAATGTCTCGTGTTTTTCTAAATGTGAAAAATAAATATTATAACCCGTTTTCACATTTCCGAGTTGATTCTGAAAATATACCCTTTTACAAGATTTTATATGAGTTATTTACTTTAATGTGACGTAAAGGGTTGTCCACTTTCAATCAAAGTTCAATAAAAAAATAATATATATTTTTCCTCATTATTTGCACAAAATGTTAATGTTTTAACAACTGAATTTTCTATTTGCTATAAAATTATCCTGTGATTGTTACATGTGTACATGTTTACACAAGGCGTGTCCTGCAACAATCACATATTAAATGCACAACAAAAACACGTCCGCTGCCATTTCTAACATTTATTCAATTTTATTCGTTCTTCACTTCATTTTAATGATCGGTAATGTCGAACTAAATCCTGGTCCGGGAACTGACATATCGAGTTCACCGCCTAACTTAGACAATAGTTTAAACGATAATTCCATTTCCTTGTGTAATATCAATATACGTNTTTACACAAGGCGTGTCCTGCAACAATCACATATTAAATGCACAACAAAAACACACCCGCTGCCATTTCTAACATTTATTCAATTTTATTCGTTCTTCACTTCATTTTAATGATCGGTAATGTCGAACTAAATCCTGGTCCGGGAACTGACATATCGAGTTCACCGCCTAACTTAGACAATAGTTTAAACGATAATTCCATTTCCTTGTGTAATATCAATATACGTAGTATAAGAAACAAAACAAATTTCGTCCAGCATTTTGCAGATGAATTTGATATTTTAGTAATAACTGAGTCACACCTTGATAACAGTATTCAGAATGACGATATTGAATTATATTCCTTCACAAAAAATATTCAACGCCGCGACAGACAGAATCAAACGGGAGGAGGGGGCTTCTGATTTATACGAAAGAAAATGTAATCATTTCAAGGATAATCCAACTGGAGAATAATTTAGACGAAAGTCTTTGGGTTCAGATTCACGCGAAGGGTCAATCATTTTTATTATGCAATACATACCGTCCACAGTGGACCGACAACGAGTATTGGTCACGATTAACACATGCTATTGAATTAGCTCATCAGATAAACGAAAATATCGTGATTTCGGGCGACTTAAATTCTAATCTTTTTAATGTAAATAATAACAAGCTGGTCGACTTGATGACCACGTTTAATTTTAGAAATATTATAGTAAAACCAACAAGATTAAATAATTTATTAGACCCGATTATAATTTCCGATACCATGACCCCACTTTATTCTGATGTATTTACGTTGCCATCAGAAATTAGTGATCACGATGCAGCAGTTGCTTTTCTCAAATGTCCAAAATCGACTTCGTGTTCATTTACCAGAGAAATTTGGCAGTATGAAAATATAGATTTAGAATTCTTTAATAATAAAATGAACGAAATTAATTGGAATGAAAAGATAGGCATTTTAAACGATGTAGATGACATGGTTGAAGAATTTACAAAATTATTTTTGGACATATCAAGGCAATGTATTCCAACGAAAATTATAACTGTACGGGATTATGACAAACCATGGTTTAATAACGAAATTAGAAAAGAAATTCGACTACGCGATCGCCTAAGAAAAAAAGTTCTAAATTCTGGGAGGGAAAACGATACTTTAAAATATAAAAAACAAAGAAATAAGGTCAATAATATGAAAAAGAAAGCAAAAGAAAATTTTGAAAGTAACTTAGACAATATATTATTAGATAATTCGACGAACCCTAAAACTTACTGGAAAATAATGAAAATGCTGATTAAATCTAACAAGGGAAGTAACTGTATCCCTCCGCTTCGAAACACAATTAATGATGAATATTTAGATGAAATGGTATATGATGAAGACAAAAAATGTGAATTATTAAATAAATATTTTAGCTTAGTATCTAAGTTGGAGGAAGAAAATACACCAGTCCCCCCTTTCGAAAGTAAAACTAATGAC
>MJUT01015859.1:123007-147746 GCA_002080005.1 Gigantidas platifrons | reverse complement strand
CAATTACCGACATTTTTGTGACTGCTAGTGAAATTGTAGATATTATTCAAATATTAGACCTAAAAAAAAGCGTCCGGTCCCCACAAAATTAGCCATAAAATGCTCAAAATAGCCCCAGAAAAAATTGCCGAACCACTTCAAATTATCTTCAACAAATTTTTACAAGGCCAGTATCCTTCAAGCTGGAAAATTGCACACGTGATGGCTATTTTTAAAAAAGGGGACGCCTCTTTGCCTTCAAATTACCGTCCAATATCTTTAATTAGTTGTGTTGGTAAAATTATGGAGAGAGTAGTCTATAAAAATGTTTATAATTATCTTGTTAGAAACAAATATATATATACGAGTATCAGTCTGGCTTTCTTCCGAAACATTCTACTATCCACCAGTTGTTAGAACTATACAACTCTATACTCAATTCACTAGAAAAAAAAGAATTTAGCTGTTTTTTATTCTGTGACTTTTCCAAAGCTTTTGATAAAGCTTGGCACAGGGGTTTAATACAGAAAATGAATTCTTATGGTATAAAAGGTTCTTTAATCAAATGGTTTGGAAATTACTTGTATCAAAGAAAACAAAAAGTGATTAACAGGGCAACATCATCAACTGTTTGTGAAGTATCTGCTGGGGTCCCCCAAGGCTCGGTATTAGGCCCATTGCTATTTTTAATTTATATAAATGATATTGGAGAGAAGCTCCTCTCTTTCAGTAGACTCTTTGCAGATGATACTTCTTTAGGTTATTCAAGTCAAAATGTTGTTGAAATTGAAAATGTTATAAATCATGACTTGTGTGAACTAAATACCTGGTCCTCAAAATGTGTAATGCCTTTTAATCCAGACACAACTGAGATTATGTTATTTTCCAATACAGACGTTAGATATAACTTTAATTTCTCATTTAATGGAAATAATATCCCTATAACAATGTGTCATAAACACTTGGGTGTAACCTTGTCAAGTGATGCTAAATGGAATAACCATATTGAAAATATAGTCTTAAACGTATCAAGACATTTGGGTATACTGCGAAAATTAAAATATAGGTTAAGTAGACAAAATCTAGAAAAACTGTACTTCGTATATATCCGCCCAATTTTTGAATATGCCTGTGAAATATGGGATAATTGTGGATTGTGTAATTCAACCAAACTTGAAAAATTGCAACTAGATGCTGCAAGGATTGTAACTGGTTTACCAATTTTTACAAAAACAGATAAATTGTACTCAGAAACAGGATGGACTACTCTCCATAGTAGAAGACATAATAGGAAACTCCAATTATTTTATAATATAAAGAACGGACATGCACCAAATTATCTTAGAGAACTTATTCCTCCTACTGTACAAAGCTCAACTATTTACCCCTTAAGAAACGGTTCCGATTTAATAATAACTTTTTGTAGACTCTCGATCACAACTGAATCTTTTATTCCATCTACTGTTAAACTCTGGAACCGGCTAGATCAATCTAATCGTAATCTTGGCACATTAACTAAATTCAAAAAAGCCATTCGAAAGGAACAGTCAGATAATACAAAACGTATCCCGAAACATTTTTATTATGGTCCCAGAAAACTTAATATTATTCTAACTCAACTTCGTAACTCGTATTCATTTCTAAATTATGATCTATCAAAGGTCAATATAGTAAATGATGCTGCTTGTTCCTGTGGAGCTCCACGGGAAGATGCATTCCATTATTTTTTTACTTGTCTTAAGTATACCGAAATAAGACTTAATATGATGAATAATTTAAATTGGGTACAGACAATCGATCTGAATCTACTAACTCGCGGGTCCGATGACTTAACATACGAAGAAAATATTAATATCTTCAAACACGTTTTCAATTTTATTAAATCTTCAAAAAGATTCCTTGTAGTATAATTACTTGATAATTATCTACTCTCCAACCTCGCATCCATCCAACACAACTTTTATTTTTTGTTATTAATTCGTTTATTACATTATTTACAATATATTTTCTATATGTATTATATGCATGCTCAGAATGATCATTATACTATGTGAATTTATTGTATTAATGGGAGAAGACTGCCATGATAACGAATTGTTTGGAAAATGCAATGCAATCATTACCAAAACAAAGCTGATTCACATCCACATGAAAACCGATTTTAGGCAATGCGATCAAAATAAGAACATATTGTCGTTTCAATCCAAATAAGAAGAACGAAACACACTATTGCTGAATAAACAAATGAACATGTTTACATGTATAGCTCGGTAATAAATTTTAATCCTGATGAAATACATAACGTTTCAAGACGGTATGGTTGGCAATACAATCAATACCAACACATTAAAAATCAAAACTCACGCCACCTCATCAGTCGGTCTCACCGGAAGCACCCGTCACGAAAGTTTTTGTAAATTTATGTTACTATCAAATCCAAAATTTCACAATACAGGTACATAGTGTTCATTAAATATGAAGTCGGAATGTGTACATGGCCTCACAAATATTCAGCTTTGACGGGAAAGTTAATACATCAAGTGGCTTGACATCTACGTCACAGTACGATGAATTCAGCGGAGACATTCAGCGGAGACCTCAAACTCCTAAATGTTTCACAAGAAACGAACAGGTTTTATTTCTGAAATAAATCTAACCACCGGTGATGCAATCATCACCTGGTGTCAAAATACTAAAGCATCAGCTAGTCAAGCCATGGCTTAATTTGATTTCGAAACTTCACAGATGAAAGAACAAGTTTATAGCTGTGGATATCCTGAACCGTCCTCACATATAACACCAGGCATCACGATCTACCGTGTTGGTATTATCGCTAGGTTTCTCGTATCTTTTCGTCGATATCACAAATGTGTCACATGCGTAAAATTTCAAGATCAAAAACAAACTTCATATCCAATAATCAGTAGTTCAAATTAAAGAATACTCGCTGATAACGGACATAACTGACGGACGAAATATTCAAAGTAGAATCGCAATGTGAAAAAAATATATTGTCATCAATGCATGCTTGCTGGTGTCCATAGTAAATTCATCTTCGCTAGACAAGGGTTACGATCCGCTCTACTCACCTTCACTCTTGGCATCGTTAGACGGATTTTCGTAATTCCTGCGCACCGCCACCTGTTGGATTTTGACGGTTACGCCCCTTGTAATGATGTCATTTTCAGCCAATCTACACGAGGCTTTCATTTCCTTTCGTTTGAATGCCCTGAAAATCGACTCGAGATTATAATATGGCTGATTTTCAAGCGAAGATTTGTAAAAAATTTAATATAAACTCATCGACAGACAATCTGAGCAAATCTATAACGGCTCACTCATCTCATCCATTTTTAATTTGTTGACATTTTTCCTACAGAACATGTGCTTTTTGTAAAGCGCGTTATGATTGGTTGCTGCTACCACTAGCTGCATTACATATAAACCGTCATCGTGTCACCTCAAAAATCCGTCTAACGATGCCAAGGGTGAAGATGAGTAGAGCGGATCGTAACCCTTGGCTAGCGAAGATGTAGTAAATTTAAAACGGAAAATATTAAAATAACAATTTAACAAAGCTTGAAATTGGAAAGGCAATCCTTCCCATTCCAACAAAATTTTCAATGGACCACGTGTTCACTGTACCAAATCAATCCATCCCAACATTACAGTTATTTAAATCGGTCTCCATCCATGATCAATATTTTAAAATATATCCAGGTTTAATTGCTTTTAAAAAGGCGGGATACATAACAATCAACACACGACGATTTTGACAATTTCACACAGACAGGTCCATTACGCATACGACATTGAAAACGAGAAGAAGAAAAAAATCCACTTGGGCAGCATTCTTGCCTTTTAAAATCCAGATGGTATCCAAATGTAATGTCTTATCTCCTTGGGGAATTGGGATCTTTTGAGTTCTCCACCATGTAATGATGTAGCAGGACACAACGCGTGCCCTGCAACAATCACATATTAAATGCACAACAAAAACACGTCTGCTGCCATTTCTAACATTTATTCAAGAGACAAATAAAACATAAAACATCGGAACTGTCCGGAACGCCCCAGCGATTCCGGACAATTATATTATTTTACCCGTGACTTCATCAACCAGAATTTAGGAATATAACACATGGTTCAAATATCTACAGTCAGATTATAAATAAATATACTCAATTTCTTTTGCCAGCAATAGAAATGGTAACGTTTGCACTTCGTAGGGGAACAAACTCTTATAAATCGGTAAAGAAATGTATAATTTTATAATTATATCGGAAATGTGCAACAGGTATATTATATATGAGTACTCAAATAAAAAAAAAACAATCATGCGATATGAAATACCTGCGAGTACTAGTGGACGCCCAAAATATTATGGAGTAAAAGAAATGAATTTAACCAGTTCATAAAAACAAATCAACGTATTATTATTGACACATTTCATGTCAGTTGCTCTATCTGTTTTCCAATAAATGCCGATTATTGACAAAGACAATGGTCTCTTTACAGCCGTACTTAGCAATAGCCCAATCTTATTTCGCCATACTGAATCCTGCATTAACGCTCAATTATATATACTACCGACCAGGTTTAACTTATTTTATTTTATTTTATTAATGCCCACAAGTAACCCATTTGGGTTTTAGCATTACAATTTACATAATATACATGTACAGACAAGATAAATAAAGCATACGTGACTATATAAAAAATACAATAAACATGAACTGCAATTATGACTGTGATGAGTCTCCCTCTCTCAGTTCTAATGACTGTGTTATGAAAGACGTACGAAGTAGAAAAACAAGAGGAATGCAAGGTCGTTTTAGATACAAAACAATATTAGTACAGGAACAAAACAAAGGATTAACAGTTTAGGCAAACAGGAACTACTACCCAAGGGGAAATAATCCATTCTATAAATAAATAGTAATTTCGTGGATTATCTACCTTTACATGCTCAGGTGGTCTTCCTCGTTTACACCATAGTTAAAATAATTATATAACGTTACTATTAATTAATCTGTGTGTATATTGTGTTTGAGTCAACAGAAATGTGTATTTAATTGATAGTAATTTTATTTCTATGCTCAGTAAGAGTCCTGTGAATAGGTTTAACAATAAAAAAAATCAACTTTGTAATTCATAAAATGCTGTGTATCGACCGTCGAACAACGCGTTTCAGAATAGAATATAGGTTGTTATTGCATGAACATTCTGTCGTACAGTGATTTTATCCATTATTGTGAATCAACCATGTAGTTATACTCGGAGTTTCTCCAATTAAACAAGAATGCTGACATGAACTAATGCATGTCAATGTCTTACACTCAAAACGGCACGAAGATATATGTCCTAGTAAGTAAATAACGTTAGAGAATACCAAAAGGGCAATCAAATATGGACAATCCAGAGAAACTGACAACATAATATGTGCTGGACGTAGTGCCGGATGTAGGACAAATGAGGCCCTGTGCTAGTTAAGTTATGAGGCCCCTTACTTGGGCCCTGAAGGAGGTATACATGGTAGGCCTACGCAGGCAGTCAGGTATAACTGCTCATGAAATTTAGGAATAGTTAGAATATTATGCTATATTAGGTAAATCGATAATGAATGTTTTTGGCAGGAAGATGGGCCCTCTGGCCAACAGTCACACCCAAGCACAATGGTAAATCCGGCACTGGTTAGACGCCACTATGCGCAAACAAACAAAAATAGCGTATATAAGATAGGAGACCTACAACAAACAAGGGAACTCAGAACGTAGAGACACATGATAGGACAAAATAGAAAAACTAAAAAGAGAAGCAACACAAACACCACCAAAAACCGGAAGTAAAGTATTTCATCTGCGCGAAAAATATTTGTATAGATTAGTATTAGTTTCATCTTTTAGCCATTTGTGCATACACAAAGGTACAAATTGAATTTCCTACTCAGAATTATAATATGATATAGGTGCAAATTGCGAGGGGGCGGGGTCAGCTGGGGCCCATGAGTTATAATTAAGGATCCAGACAAATAAACAAGTAGAAAGCTGTCTTCTAAATCACAATTCATCAATTCATTTTTGTTGTACTGATTCCTTGTTTATGACACACCGTGGTGGACTTAGTTTGAGTATCATTATTTGGAGAATTGGAGCGTTTCCTTTTGCCCTGGGGCCCAAAAATTGTCTTGGTGGCCTTGGATGCAATCCTACAAGGAGATTCACATGCACTTGTCTCAATCAACATATGCTTATTATTCACACGGGAAATTGAGTTGATATACATAAAAACAAATTACTTTTCAATGGAAATAATAGAACTTGAATGGTAAAGAATGATCAGAATATTATCGAATGAGCAATGCGTCAGCAAAGCGTATTCAAGTTACTGCATTGCTAGTCACATTCATACTATGTATTGGACAGCACAATCACTATACAGACTTGTTTTTGTGTTACCATGAGGCAAACTTTCTGCAGGAGTTTCTCAATGAGAAGGAAAAGGCTAGAGCGGTGTTAATGTCACTTTCTGCTTAATAAATTATGTTCTATTACTGAACAGATTGGTGAATATGTTGCTAGAAAATATCATATTGAACATGAAATACAGGAAATCACAATTTGAAGAAAACGCAAAGCTAAGTATGCTCTAGACACTGATAATGACAAGCATAATATGGTAAAATAAACAATGGTAATCTGTGTTTTTGCGAGAACTAGTAATTTATTTTCAAAATGTGTTACGGTAATGAATGTCAATAACCTATGTTGAGTATGGTTTGAAATCCTTTCGGGTATTGGCATTTTAATGCTAACAAATGCATATATACATATCGTAACAAGAGTGTCGTGGCCGTGATTGTATTGGCAAGAACGGGTAAGCAATCAATGTCTATCACTGCTAACATTGTAATTTCTTCGATTCCCACCTATGACGAAGGTTTTTTGATACAACCTTATGTGATAAGGTTTGTCAGTGACTTGCGGAAGGATATTCCTGTTTCCTCTCTCAATAATTGTGAGCGACGCAATAAAATTGAAATATTATTGAATAAACTTTGCATTAAACACATACAACACAATCCATTTATGAACATCTACAAAAAATGACTTGTACCTTTGTCCTTTACCCATTTCCGGTTTGGCTCCATACGGCGGGCAAAATAGTTCCCGTTCCATTAAAGAACAATAGAGAGGGCAAGTAATTTCATTATAATTTTCTCATAATTTGTAGATGTTTGTATTTTGTAAAAAGTCAGAGGATAGATTGATAGCGAAAAGAAGAATTGACAAGAGAAATATTAATTCGTTTAAACAAAATACGAATTCCTTTTTTCGAAATAATAATTCTTGTAAACTAAATAAAAAAAATTATCATGTCAATAAACGAGCTCCGTACATTTAACTTTGCATGAATACGGAACTTTCGCATTTCAGAATCAAGTCGGAAACGTGCAAATGGTCTATAAGCTGTGCTTTCGGAATTATTATTCTAAATATAGCCTACATTGTCTAGCCAATCTATGTATACTACTGAAGTGAAATTAATTTCTGAATTACCAAATACAGAAAATAATGAAAAACTATCACTTCACCAAATTTTCAATTAACAAGAAATAATAAATATTTAATTGAAACAAAATGATTGTCTAATTCTCCAGTAATCATAAAGATTTCAATTTTGTTCCTAATGAGTTGTTTAATATAGTTCATATGAGAGAGCAGGGTCATCGTGGTCATGATCATATAGTAGTTGGATTTACAACTACATGTGAAATCCGTTCCTAACACCACTTAAGTTGTGAGTTCGAATTCTGCTAATGGCGAGGTGTACTCGATACATTATATGATAAAGTTTGTCAGTGACAGGTCGGCAGTTTTTTTGCGGGTACTCCGGTTTCCCCCACCAATAAAACTGACCGCCAGAATAGTATTACTGAAATATTTTTGAAAGTGACGTTAAACACCATAACCCTTACCCTAACCCATATGAGAGAGCGTTGATAGTATGCAGTAACCCACCAATTAACAATATATGACTGTTCTCTAATATCTAAATGTATTCACAGTTCTTACTTTGCATTTGTTGAAATATTAATCGTAATTTCGACAGACTTGTTTCTTCCTTCTTTATATATACCAGCTGCATTCCTGACTATTCTCTGACAATAACCATCTCAGAAAGGGACCACAGTTGTGTCCGCGATCTTAATGTAGCTCGGTGTAATAACGGTGAAATTCGGACATCCGGATAATTCGGACGTTTTCCTTAGATTGCTCTCTATTATACACAATGCAACTGTATTCTATGTTGCTACTGTCAATTACATGAAAGATAAAGTCTAAGGTATTTCGAAATGAACCCGTGGCGTTGAGTGATTCTTGAAAAAACTTGACAAGAAAACACTGCCATACTTTCACTTCCACCTCATACAACACACTTCTTGCAGCCCCTGGACAGATCAGTTTTTGGTCACTTCAAGGCTTATAACAGATATTGCTCTGAATTTTTATCTGACCATCCCTGTAATTTAGTCAACAAATGAACATTTCCCGGGCTATTTTTTCTAAAGCATGGGTGACGGCAATGACAAAAGCCTTGTACAGATTTCTTTTACTAAGCTGTCCATATTTTTCAGATTCGTGTCCGAAATTTGCAGACATTGTCCAAATTTTTCCTGTATGAAATGTGTCATCATTATTCGTTATACAATCCTCTAGTCTCTAATACCATTCGAAAGTATCGGATTTTTTGATTTGTTAATACCCTTAGATACTGCTTATACCTTCGGGGGTCTCTGGCACACAGTGTATTATTAAACAAACGGTAAGCAAATCAACTTCACTGTCCGGATTTTTCCGCCTTTACCCTAATCCATTGACTTCCGACATTATGTTTGTTTTAATCCGAGTACTTCTGTTTTCATGTTGCATTTCCGACTATTCTGACAATAACCATCTCAGAAAGGAACATCGGCTGTGGCCGCGATCTTAATGTAGCTCGGTGTATAATCCATTGACTTTCGACGTTATGTTTGTTTTAATCGGAGTACTTCGTATTTCTTTATTAAAAACAATGCCAAAATAGAGAGGATCTTTGTTTTTACCATAAGTCTTTCATATTTAAAACTTTATTTATCTAATCTAAATGTTTATGAACTGAGTGGTCAATAATTTAACAGCATCACCATGATCACAGTATACTAAAATTATATGAATTAAAGACGTAAACATCAATGGTGATCTTTAGCTTAAACAATGAAATGTCAGCATACAAGTATTCAATATATAGTTATAATGTTCAATGGGATTCAAAAACAAATTATCAAACTTGTGTAAATCTTTCTCCCTAATTAGATATTGATAACATTAGTAAACAGTGATAAGAAGAATGATCAAGATGTGGAAAAAAACGTAAAAAAGCAATTACAGGTTAAATTGAATCAAAATATTTCTAAAAATTACAAAAACGGAGCTGTCACATACTATCCTCACGGTCTACAACCCAATATATATTATATAGTTCATGTGCAATCTGTTTAATTCCTTTCCCCGTTTTTGTTCAACCAAATTGTTTTGTTCTGGCAATGTACTTTGACACAGTCTCAAATACCAGTCTGTTTTCATTTTCATTTTAAGTTTATGCCAAATATTAAAGACTGTACATCGATAGCACTTAAGAGTGTACGGTTTCCTTGCAAACAAATATATAATTTGGACAGTACAGCAAGTAATGATCAGTAGTTTCTATTTTTCCACATGTACACAGACCTGAATCAATAACATTTTCTAGAAAAGATGATCTTTAAGGGAGCTATATTTGAGACGTTGGCGTGCGAAAATAATTTGCTCTTTTCGTGATCCAAAATTAAAGTAATTTGATACCTCTACAGAGGTAGGTAGGCCTGGCTATAACTAACATAACCATTCAACCATTTCAATGTTCTATATGTAAACATGCAAAACTACTTTGGCAATGCAAATACTATTAACATTATTTTGTTCAAACATGCATTATATACTTTATGCAATTCTTGCGAATAACCATACAACGGGGAATGCTATTTTTCTATTTTTATTATATTTTGACAGATGTTTTACCCCCAAGAGGCCATCAGTAGTGTAATGGTTAGCGTGCTCGCCTCGAGTGTGGTAGGTCGTGGGTTCGATACGCAGTCTGGTCAAACCAAAGACTATCAAATTGGTATTTGTTACTTCTCCGCTTAGCACACATGTAAAACGTTAAGGAGAATGAGATTGACTGATTGGCACGCAGTGAGGATAAAGTGTCCGAGTGGAGCGACATGTCTACCTGTGGACTTGTTTCAGTGTGAACTAGCACTATAAAAATCCAACCAAACGTGCTGGTCTACTATACAGCGGACATCTATTTCCTCTCATTTAATAACAACTTGTTCTAGTCGTGATATAGTTAAAATATTCACACACCGGCGATGATTAATTGGACAAAATACATTCGTAATTAATAAAATACAACAATATACACCTACAATCAACCAATCAAAATACAGGATTATACAGATATACTGGACACATTAAATTACCGTCCAAAAATCAGTTCAAGGTAGAAACAAAACGCAAGGGGGTCAGATGGGTACATGTGAAGAAATCTTCTTTTTAATATCTTTTTTACTTCCTGTTTCCCTCTAATCTATAAATGAAACTTTCCTGTTGCAAAAATTTCCTGTCATCAGATAAAATTACGAAAACAAACTCTGATTAAGTGACACCCACTTACCAAAAAATACGTAAAGTAAAAAAAAAAAATTAACAACGTAACAGTGTCACAATTCTAAAAATAATTTATTGATGTTATTTAAAAACTTTGTCATTTCCTCCTCTTATGGTGATTCATTTCCAAGTGATATTTAATATGAAAATGTTTTAATGCACATGTCACTGATAAAACGAAACAAGATAAAGAACAAGGTACGTAAACATGTTTTCTGATACAAACGCCACTGTGTTATATAAGTGTGTTTGGTTTTTTTTTTGTTTTATGGTGTTCAACGCCGATTTCAACAATATTTCAGCTATATTGTGGCGGTCAGTTTTATTGGAGGAGGAAACCGGAGGACCCGGAGAAAATCACCGATCTGTCGCAAGTCACTGACAAACTTTCTCACATAATGTTGTACACCTCGCCCTCAGCGGGAGTCGAACCCACAACATCAGTGGTGATAGGTACCGATTGCGTTGGTAGTTGTAAATCCAACTACCATACGATCACGGCCATGACTGCCCCCTTTGTTATATAAAGGACGCTATAATCTTCATAATAGGGGGGCTCAAAAGTCTTATTTATGTTATTTGTGTAATTGCGGATGCCATAGAGTCTTTCATTACCCTTTTCATTAAAAATAAAGGAGATTTAGAAGAAGAAGAATATACAACATCTATGTTCAGGATTCTAGCTTTCTTTATCTAATGATGTTTCTCCATTATATGTGCCAGTTGGCATTTTACTCATGTGGAAAGTATTTTTCATGACCGCATCATTTTACTAAGAGTGTGGAGGAGGGGGGGCACACAAAACTAGTTAATTCCCGCCATTGTGTATTGAAGTGCCTGTACCAAGACAGGAAATAGAACGGTCGTATATTTGTTTGCTGGAGGTATCGTTTTGTCTCTTTCTACTAGTATGGTATTTTTTGTTTTTCATTTAGTTGGGGATCAGTTTTGTTTTGTGATGGGGTTACATTTAACATTGTATTCTGATTGATGAATGGTGGAGATAAAGTTTAGTAGTGGGGAATTACCATTGTATTCTGATAGAAACAGCTACATAATGTAATTCAGTTTTTGTGATGGGGGTTTCCGTATATATAGTGTATCCTGACTGATACATTCCGGTGGACATCAGGACTGTAGTGGGGAATTATCATTGTATCCTAATAGAACTAAGAAGCAGCTTGCTTCATATGATGATTATATTTTTCATACAAAGTGGAAAATATTGTATTTTGCTTTAATATGAGGTTTACCATGGAATAAAACATACTTATTTAATTCAATATTTTGATTTGCCAGGGTTTAGAAAAAAAAATTTAAAGCTGACCCTTGAATAACTTGACATGTTTAGCAAAAAATAAAATATTGTATTACATGTATTTAATTACAAAATATATTATTTCAAGTTTTCCATCGTTAACTTTCCATAAAACACTTTATATGCCAGAGTATATGAATATCTATCAGTTGATTTTTAAAATAAATATTTTGGCCTAGACTTTGCTGAAAATAAATATTTTGATCTCGAAGATGGAGGGGAAAATATTGTACTCCCTAAGATTTACTCCGATCCACACTTTAAAATACAACACAAATATAAATAAATAACTTGATTTAGCCTGTGTAAAAAACAAATGATTTAACCATGAATATAATGAAAGTAAATATTTTGATCCGGAAAAAAAATCTTCCAAGCCCTCCTCTCAAATTCAAATGATTGTCCCCTTAACAATAGTTACATGGGTCTCTAGATGAGTGGGCGATGCCTGTGACGAAAGTACAAAAAGTCTACAAACGGTTAAAACCAATGATGATTCAAAATAAAGGCTTTAACTTTCTTGTGGACAAAATTTGTATTTAATGAAGATATTAGTTGTAAAGAACACAGAAGCTTTGGAATGAGTGTTTGACCATTTCTTGGGATTGTTCAGATATGCCCACTCTATATGCACTCCCCATTTATAAATATTTTGTTCTTGTTTATATTTCTTATTTTCTAAAAAAAAAATGTTGTTTATGCACCTTTTGGTATACTATATATTACTTGTTACTTGTTATGTCCCGGTCACAAAAGTGAAAGGAACATATAGTTTTACCAAATTAAGTTTGTATGCTTATGTCCGTTGTTAAGAGTTATAGACGGAAAAAACAATGATACATGGCCAGTGCAGACCTTTGGAAGTACTCCATGTAAATAAGGTCATTTAAAATTCAAAGATATACATTTGACTGTGCGTTACATTTTATACTTCAACGACTTGTTTATTGTTTTATAAATTTCGGGTTATAGGAATCACCCTGTCTGTCTGTCTGTCTGTCTGTCTGTCTGTTCACATCATCTTGTAAGTGCAACTCCTCCTAAACCTCTCAACGGATTTCGATGAAGGTTGGGCATCATATGTAGATGTGCATGGTGAAAGATAATAGTGTCCGCACCTGTTCCGAGTATACAAATACCCGGCGTGATAAGGAAATCAGGGGAGTTACAGCTCCAGATAGATAATTTCAAGTGACATCTCCCACTAATTTACACTCACTGCTTAGAAACTATTTGAAACTTTTTGGAGATGATTCATGCGTCTTAATACACTTCATCACATTCACAAAATGCTTCAAAATTGTTGACGGAAAAGCTTCCTAAATACTCAAAACCCAGGAGCTTCCGGGGGACTTTGCCTCCCGGGGCCCCCTACCAGGGCTCTGCCCTGGACCCACTGGAGACCTTAAGCGATCCCCAGACACCTCCCCGACTTTCGTCCCCCCTAACACAAAATCCTGGATTCGCCCCTGACCACTATGTCCCAGTTTTGATAGTCATAATTTCTTCCATCTTTCCTCGTTTCTGATTGATTAGCGAAGATACTTATCACCTGATTTCTATAAAATGAAAGCACAACTGTTGTCACTCGGTGTTTAATGAAATACTGGTTGCTCAATTTGCAGATTAGTTTTTGTTCAGTTTTCTGTGGACCATTGCTTGTCTTCTCTTTTTTCATGCACTGTATTGTCTGTTCAATTTCAATTGACGGCTTCTGAATGCCCATTTGCCCTATTCAAATTTACTTTATGCCTTCTACTATATTGAAAATATAACCATTTTCTATTGTACCACATCCTTGCAGATTATGACATCATCTTGTCATTTAATCTGCATCTATTTTGTAGAATGCAGTTTTTGAAAGGTATATTGAATACAGTGTAACTGTATATTTGATGTTATTATAGCCAACCAGATAACATAGATTAAAACAAAAGTATTTTCCTCCGCTATACTTGAGTAGAATGTATTAATATATAAAAATAGGGCCAATAAATAAATTGTTTGAAGTATTATAACAAGTAGTTTGTTTTGAAGAGGTTAAGTGAGTACATGACATGAGGAATGTCGCATGTGTTGTTATCCTTAACAACAAAACAATCACTTTGTATTGAAGTGCCTGACGCTCAGGCGAGGTGCGTGATAAAGTTTGTCAATGACTTGCGGCAGATCCGTGGTTTTCTCCGTGAACTCCAGTTTCCACCACCAATAAAACTGACAAGCCTCGATATGACTTTAAGTGCTGAAAGTGGCGTTAAACACAATAGCCCTATCCCTTGAAGTGCCTGAACCAACCACGGAAAGTGGACGGGCATGTAATTCTGTGTTCTTTGTTGTCAGTTTTTCCTCCTTACAAGTGTGTTATTTTTTGGTTTTCAGTTAATTACAAAAATGTACGATAAATTATCAATAAGAAAACTAATAACACAAGTAAGATAAGATATATACATGTACATGTATATATTGCAATGAAAATGTAGATAACTAATTTGGTGCGCATTACACGTTCATGATCAACAGATCTGAATTCCAAATAACTTAAAAGGCTTAGAGAGCAATTATAGCAAAATAGCCTAAACAGGATATCCAACATCAGCTATGTCGAATGGAAGAGAACATTAGTTTGATTAATAATTACATTATTTAGGAATTGTCATTTTCAGTATTAGATATATCTTATAAGCCATATATATTATAAGCCATGCTAGAGCCGAAACATTGGCTACTGGTCGGATGATATCTTCGGAAACTATATATACTCCCTGAAAATTCACCTCCCGAAAACCATATAATATTTATATGTGTCCTTAACACAAGACAACATAGCATGGGATAAAATATTTTCGATGAGTCAAGAAGAGTTCGAAGATATCACAGGGATAATCAGAATCTGTAAATCGAAGGACACACAACACAATGGCTAAAAGAATAAAGACAAAAAGGACAAACAACGATTTTCCAAATATTACACAAAACTAAAGATCGAGTAACATATTTTCGGTGACAAGGAAGTAATTCTACCATACCGACAATTGCAAACAAATTTAATACAATCGATATTAACAGGACGTGTTTTGTAATGATATTAATGCAAGGGTTTACCTATATGGAAAAATACCCTATTACAAGAGGAAATACTGTGGTACGATTTATTAACAAATCAAATAGAGACGAATATTAAATGTCTATTATGGGGATAGGGTTAGGGTTATGGTGTTTAACGCCACTTTCAACAATATTTCAGTTGTATCGTGGAGTCTGTTTTATTGGTGGAGGAAACCGGACTACCCGGAGACAACTACCGATCTGCCACAAGTCACTGACAAACTATCAGATAATGTTGTATCGAGTACACCTCGCCTGAACAGGGTTTGAACTCATAATGTTTGTTGTGGTAAGCACTGATTTCATAGGTAGTTGTAAATCCAACGGCAATACGATCACCAACACGATGGCCCTTTACAGTGGTTGGATTAACAAACAAATCAAATAGAGACCCATACTATTACAATCTTACATTCAATATCCATTTGTTTTTACTGTAGAATATCGACATTCATATTTGCCGTCACCTCATTTTGTTTGTATTCTGTCTATTAATATTCTCAAATCCCGAACAAAACAAACCACGGATATATATGTTACTTTCTTCGTAGTCACAATCTTCTTCCTTCTTGACCGGATGTTTAAACAGAGTTGCACGATGGGTATAACTAGATATACAGGAACTGCTTACCCTTCCGGAGTTCACGCCCTTGATTCTCAATCTTTAGTTTTCTGTGTAGTGTTTTGTGGAAAATTGTTGTCTTTTTTCCGATCACCATTATATTGTATGTTCTTCGATTTACGGCTTCTGATTATCATTTCGGTATCTTCAAGCTTTTTTGTAAAGGAGAAATCAAGTTTGGAATTTTAATTTACAGAACAAGAACATGATCAATATACCTGACGCCATGATATAGCTGAAAAATTGCTGATTTGGCGTTAAACAATAATCACTCACTCACTTCACTCACTCAATACACCTGAATACGAGAGTAAATGCTTTATCTTTTATAATTCTTTTATCGTTGTTAAGTTTTTGTACAAACTCTGCCTTATATGAGTGAAGCAAGTGTCGGTAAGGAGATGGGCGCAGTTTGTTCTCATGGGGATACCGATGGTTTGTTGACAAATGTGCCCTCCGAATTCGACATATATGTGTTATCGATACGTAGATTTAGCACAATGATGCCTCCTTTTATATGCGTGGCACTTTTTGCCTTTTCTTTCGGGCATATTAATTAAAAACGAAATGGTTGCCTGATAAAATAGGTTTGTAAAACATTTATGTCACAATGAACTATGATAAACATGTAAAATGCACTGGAGGTATGCATCTTGCTCTCTTGATTATAATAACGTCTATCATTCCTAAGCATTATTTCCATATAACATGCATACTTTGCCACTTAAACCGTTAAAGTTGCATCCCTTAAACATTCTAAATATTATTTCCATGCACCATATATATATATATATACCTTGCCACTTGAGACCGTTAAAGTGGCAACCCTTAAACATGTTATGCACTTTAAAATCATCTTGAGGAAAGATGACTCTCGCTCTCTATATCTCTCTCCGTAAATACATACTTGAAATAAGTACTAACGATATGATATACAGTCATATACTATAAAAGTAACATAAGGTCACACAAACCAACGACCTTGTATCATCAAATCCTTGACATGTTACTGTACATGGGGAGTATGCCTTGTCTTTTTACCACTATCATATCCGTGTTGTTATGAATCAGTTTTAAATTCGATGTAATGCGCTTTAATATGGCTTACATTATTTATATGATGTTTGTCTTAATTTTACAGCGTTAAACATTTACTTTAGATATATTGTTTAGTAAGAAGGTAAGACACATTTTAGAATTGTGACGTGAGGAAGAGTTTGAAGATGACAAAGGGAGGTAATCAGAATCTGTAAATCGAAGAAGAACAGACAACACAATGGCTAAAAGGGAAAGGGCTTTTGTTCGGTTTAGCTGATATCCATTTGTTTTTAGCTTCTTATGACACGTTATTGCCTAAGCACTGAGTGAGCACTGGGAGCACTGTACCTTCGGGGACTAATAGTCCACCAGCAGAGGTATCGACTTAGTGATTGTTCTAAAAACGTAGATATCTAATTTAGTGCATATGAACCACTAACTACTGGGGAGCTGATATCCTTGCGAACTAATAGTCCACTAGCAGAGACATCGACCCAGTGATAGTAACAAAGACATTATCAGCCATGTATAACTGGAGTAAATAGGACAAGCACACATTCGTGTATGTAGTTATGAGTAAGGGATGTTTATACTACCTTGAATAATATTTCAGCGATATCACCGTCGTCAAGTTATTTGTTAAAGAAAAGACCCGACCTATCGCAAGTCACGCACACAATTTATGACATAAAGTTTCATTGAGTGCACATCGGCATGGTCACGATTTTCCTGGTGAACGACACTGTGCCCATAAGCTGAGTACTGGTGACAGTTTCCAGGGATCAGCCCATAGAACAGCCGAGCATGTCTCTGGCTTGCGGGTAGGAGATGCCCTCTTTGTGATGGGCAGTCAGATTATGGAGCAGAATGCCTGCTGTCCCTGGACCACAGTGGGTGTCGTGATTGGAGAGTATCACGCTTCTTACACGTTAAAGATCCATTTGAAGATTTCAGAAAAGAGTAGGCGTATTGTAGCCGTTACAAATATGTGTTTTAAATATTTTGGCTTTGAGTGTGCCTGATGAAGGCTATTCCAGTAAGCCGTCGTGCGCACTAAATTTGATATCTGTATTTTTATTATATAATTTGGTCTCATCTCAATATATCGTGCGATATTTTGTAATAAGGTAGTAATTATATTATATTTGTTTTATTTAGAAATACGTCAACAAGCCAGATGAATTACAACAATATGTCCGAAGACAGCAACATTACAGGCATAGACTGGATACAGAGGAATTCCGAAGTGGCCATGTTATTAGCACCTGTAGTTGCCTTCGTTTCTATAGTAATGACATCCGGTGTCATTGGTAATTCGCTTGTCTGCTATATTTGTTATGTAAAGTGGAAGGAAAGGAAAATCAAATATTTCATAGGAACTTTGGCAACTCTTGACCTATTGACCTGTTGCGTGTGCATGCCCATGGAGATAGCTATGTTAAGTCATCCGTTAATATTAGACATTGATGTCCTTTGCAAACTTCAACGATTTTCACGTGCAATAACATCGTTAGGTGCTGGAGTAATGCTTGTAATTATAGCTGTTGATAGATACATAAGTATTTGCAAGCACACGAAAGCACGGATCCAGTCATCTCAAGCAAAGTGGTTGTGCTTTATTTCTGTTTTGATAGCCTTAGTTTTTTCCTGGCCGTCTCTGATATTGTTTGGAAAGATGGATAGAGAAAAACACGTGATAGCTGAAACTTCATGTTCTACGTCAAATATATATGATGATACGTCATATCCAATGGTTTATTATGTGGTGATTTTCATTCTGTTCTTCCTTATATCGCTATTGCTTGTGGTATTTTATAGTCTGATATGGCTTAAAATTCTTCGTCTACCAAATCTGTCTACAACATGGAAACGGCAATCCCTTTCCGAATATGACGTCACCAATTCTAATTTTTCAAGTGTATTCAACGGCGATATTCAGAAGAAATCTGTTGATGAAAAGAACGGAGAAACTCTTCCTTTGTCCAGTCGTAATACATTAGACAAGAAACAAAAGGGGTCGGTTCCAAGTGAAAAATCATTGGTAGAAAACAGCCAAGATTCCTGTGATTTATCCACGGACTGGTCGCGAAATAGTTCTTTCGAACGTAAATCTAAAACCAAGAAACAATATTATAATGAAATTCTCAATAAGGACGAAAACATTGCAACTCTTGCTAGACCAAGAAAAAACACATTAGACAATAAAAACAGAAGATGTTCTAGAAAATCTTCATTTCTCGGGAGAATGAGTTTATCTAGCAATGGCTCGAGCAGAAATATGGTCCGTCGACGCAGAATTACTATTACAATGTTCATTATAACAATTGTACAAATTCTAAGCTTTTTACCTTACATATGTTTGCTGATTACTCGTAGCTTTCTCCCGCAGTTTTTGAATTCACTTGATCCGCTTTCTCAAATAGCGTATAATATAGGAATATTATCTCATTTTCTCAGCAGTGGTGTAAACCCGTGGGTATATGGATTTTGTAGTAAAATTTTTAGACGAGAATTCAAGAAGGCATTTTGTCAAAAACTGCGAAAATTTGATATCTACAATGTGAGTCGAGTATAAACTTGTGATACATTATCTAGAGTTTGGAAATCAAAATGCAATGTATGACAAATGAGTACATTGTATGTTAAATAAGTAATACAGAAAAAATACAAGTGTTCTTTCTTATTTTTATGATTGATTTGATTGATTGATTGATGTTGAACTTCCAGCGAGCAATTTTTCAGCTACATTGTATATTCATCAGGACGAGGAGAAAAAATTTAAACGCCACGGGACTCGAAACAAGGAAAGGTGATGGGTAGGGACGGATAATTTAGCCAGTGCAACAGGTCTCCTATGGACCACTCATCATGAGCATAATGCTCATCATGAGCTGTTACACTGGGTTCTTTAACGTGCGAAGAGAGTGGCAATCTCTCAACACGGGACCTCGGTTTTATTGACGTCTCATCCGAAGAACGGGTTGGTTGTGAATTTATACATCCCGCACAACCGACGGACGCCCCGTCAAGCCGAAGAAGCTCTCGGTTCCATTTCTATACCCCGGGGTTCCCGCGGGGTTGGCCCCTTTTAGAGGACTAGTGCCTCTAGGATGGAGAAACCTGATGCCTATTCTAACCCCGGCACATCCTTTGGGAGGGGATAATAGACAGAAAATAGTTTATTTTATATGTAAGATATATGGATGTAAATGAATATTTGAGACTCTCCATCTTTACACTTAACACTACAGGGAGGTAACTCTTTAAAATCAGTTGAACGTTTTGATCATATGATGTTTGTATGCAGATTTCAAGCATCTCGGTGATCAAAACCACAGACAAAAGCTGCTATGTGGCTAGTGAATTTATAGCTCTGAGTCTGTTGGTTGGAATTTGTTAAAATTTTAATATTTATTACAATGGACATATTCAAACACACTGCCAAAAAAAAAAAAAAAATTAAACGAGCAGTTCATATTTTACCTGAAGTGTATGGTTCAGGTACCACCTTAAAATGCATGATCAGTGTTGTATTGCTGTTCTACATATCACAGACACAGTAGTCTTTAATAATAAGCAAAATTCATTAAATAAATTCTTTTGACATAGTCAAACCTAGATAAACAAATGAAGGGGGGATTTTTTGTTTTTAAATCATGTACACACTGTTTTAAAATCATGTACACACACGACATATTGTAAAATTTGATTCAATATTATTAGCATCTGCTTGGCACTTCATTGTGTAAATAATGATAGATCACGTCAAAGCTAATCTATATGGTTATGTTTATGGTGTTTAATGTCACTTTCAAGAATATTTCAGTTATATCATGGTGGTCAGTTTTATTAGTGGAAGACACTGGAGTAACCTTAGAAAACCACCAAGTCATTGCCAAACTTTCACATAATGTTGTATCGAGTACACCTCCCCATGAACGGGATTCGGACTCACAATTTTTAGTGGTAATAGACACTAATGCTACTTTTAAAACCGCATCGGAGGCGTAATGGTTAGCGTGCTCGCCTCAAGGGCGGAAGATCGTGGGTTCGAGCTCGGGTCTGGTCAAACCGAAGTCTATGAAATTGGAATTTGTTGCTTCTCCGCTAAGCACGCAGCATTAAGGAGAAAGAGCAAAAACTGATTGGCTCGGAATCAGGGTAGTGTGTCCGAGTGGAGCGACAAGTCTACCCGTTGTTTCAGTGAGCTAGCACTATACAAATCCAACTCAGCGTGTTGGTCTGGTACAAAGCGGACTTCATCATCATCTCATCGAAAATTAACTTGTTCTCGCCATGATATAGCTGAAAAAATGCTGAATTGGCACTAAATATCAATCACTCACTATATATTAAGTGGTTATGATAGAGCTGTTTATCTTCAGTTATATTGCAATTATATCGTGGCGGCAAAAATAAAAACAACACGACAACACAGTACACAGCACTGTGGAAAGGAATCACAGTTTTAGCGGTAAATGCATAGATACATTACCAATGATCAATAGATCTCGGAAAGAACTCTCACAATAATAGAAGTATAATTGTGTCCCATGAATACATATACATTTGATTAAGCGTTTCTGAAATATTCCTAGTATACAAAGCTGGCTGGTCTTCTAGCTGTCGTTAATCGTTTTATAGGTACTTATGCTATAACTACAGAGGTCCAGTTTAGTATGGATGGTCATTCGTACATGTTTAATTTAACATTTATCTCTAGACACTATAGACCTTTTATTTCCATTTTAACATTTTTAAGTGCAAAGCAAGAATGTCTAGGTTTGTACTTGTATATAAATGATAAAAACAAAGCTTAAAAAAGACGCTAGCCCTGTACGGTATGGCACAGGAAAGCCTTAAAACTAGAGGATCTCAGCTATCCACATTTAATAGAAATTATCAAATAGAGAAGAATTCACAAATTTTTGTGGCTATGCTCGATATTTGACCTGTTTCTCATATCCGGTACACAATATCCTAGCTAAAATGTTTTCCCCTGCTTATTTACAGTTTTGAACATACGTGACCATCAATTTGACCTTTTACAACTTTATGGAATGTATAGATCTACAGTATTTTTATTACGCAGTGGTGAATTTATTATTTTCGTTAGCCCACGCTCAACAAGAACAGTTCAATATCAACACGAAACATAATAATACTTAAAAATGTAAGCTTTCGTAATAAATTATCAACCTTCCGCTAAAGTTGCTTCATATAATACGTAAGGCCTTCTTTTCTCGGAAATGTTGTACGTGAAACACGCGCAAATGAGCAAGTATCCTCGCTTAATCGAAATAAGCTTTGGTAAGTCAACTGTCAATGGCAGAGCTTTTCTGATTTCCTTTATTGCTAATGTAAGATGAAAAACTACGAGTTTTGTTTATTTGATTACATGATCTAAATCAAGGTGTGACATTCAATATGTCGAAGAAACCGGTCGTACATTACGAAAAAGTACTCAGGAACATCTGTACCAATTCCGAAGCTCTAAAAGAAAAATCCAGAAGTATCGTTTTTAAAATGGCATATAAATCACACAAGAAATGCGATATATCTTGGATAAAAAGAAATTTGACATGAACACATCACGTGAACAGCATCCACAGGGCCTTGTCACTATCCACGTAAATATACTATCAATTGTTTGTGTTTATACATTATTATTGATAGTATATTTATAGTATTTTGTATATTATTGTTTGTTCAGTTATTCTTGTTCATTTCTGTCATTGTAATTTCTGTCCTTCTACTATGTACAGCTTCTTGTTATTTGTTTAGTATTTTCAAACTTTTCTTGTAAGTTTAGTGTCATACTATTTACGACTTCTGGTTTATTTTTTAATTATTTGGCTTTTCCATCTTTTGACTATGTTTTTTTTTTTTTTTTAAGTTTTAAATATAAAAATCTTACAACATTATAAAAATAGAGTTTCCGTTCGATCAAGGTTGTTAACTCTATTCTAAGTTTTGTATACACGTGGTTGTGGATACATGCCAGCTGGCACAAAATACTGGGACAAAGTGAATGAGTAATACTATTTTTAAAAATCAACATCAGTTTGAACACTTTCAGAAAGGTTTGATGACCCTAAAATTTAAGCAACGCAAACCCCACAAAAATAAAAACCGGAGTAAAGTCAGGTACTCCAGAAAGGGTATGCATTTCCTGTTCCTCAAGTCGTAGCCGTCGTGACACTCTTGTCAAATATATGGTGGCTCCTTTCTGCTTTATTTTCACAATTCTGTGTTTAATAAAATGACATAGAACGTTTTGTGATGTACATGTATATATGTTTCTAATATGAGACAGGCACAACCTGTTTGAAGGACGAAGTCCTATAATGTTTGGAGGGAGGCATGAGAAGGGAATGTATTATTTTTTTCAAGTATTTTTTTTTTTTTTTTAATTTATTAGGGGTACAGTCGTAGGTTTTAGTCTCAGTGTCTAAATTGTTGGGTAGGATTGTTGCATGCACAGGTTTTTCATGGATACAGAGTAGTGTAAAAAGTATTCGCCACCTTCGATTTTTTTACTATATATTTCATATAAAACCACATTAAAAAAAATTAAAGCTATCTCTGGGCAGATTTTTATGAAATTTATTTCAAGACACGCAGAAGTCTTTGAATTTTATTTCTTTATCTAATAGTCATTTTTGTCTGCATGGTTTTGTTTACTGGTGATTTAAACACAAATGTCGATTTTCCGATTTTATTAGCAAATTTGACGTCAGAAAACAAAAAATTGTCTTTAAATCATAAGAAAATAAAGGAAATCTAACGGAAAATCATGCTAAAATAAACAAATAATCTTTAAATAGTGCTTTTTCTGGTGCAAAAATGATCAAAATCCGGTTAGAAATGACTTCACAATAAAAAAAAAAATTGAAAAACGTGGTTTTATATGAAATATATAGAGTAAAATCGAGGGTGACGAATACTTTTGGCCACCCACTGTAGGGTTCTTTTGATTTTTATTTTGAGTTTGTGCCATGGAACCCTTAAAATATCAGCATAGGTAGAATGCTCTTTGGTCACCAGTATACTCATGATCAAAATATGAGATTTTGGTTGACAAAAAAAAAAAAACACTTACAAATTCAAAAAAGTTGTGAGCGAAGAAATACTTCGGGGAGTTAGAAGATATTCGTCTGCAAACAAAGATATTCCATTCAAGACCCCCCTTTTTATTTACAGTGGTAATAGACACTAATGCTACTTTTAAAGCCGCATCGGTGGCGTAATGGTTAGCGTTGTCGCCTCGAGTGCGGTAGATCGTGGGTTCGAGCCCGGATCTGGTCAAACCAAAGTCTATGAAATTAGAATGTGTTGCTTCTCCGCTAAGCACGCAGCATTAAGGAGAAAGAGCAAAAACTGTTTGGCTCGGAATCAGGGTAGTGTGTCCGAGTGGAGCGACAAGTCTACCCGTTGTTTCAGTGAGCTAGCACTATACAAATCCAACTCAGCGTGTTGGTCTGGTACAAAGCGGACTTCATCATCATCTCATTGAAAATTAACTTGTTCTCGCCATGATATAGCTGAAAAAATGCTCAAATGGCGCTAAATATCAATCACTCACTACTTTAATGAAGGAAGTGGTTATGATAGAGCTGTTTATCTTCAGTTATTTTGAAATTATATCGTGGCGGCAAAAATAAAAACAACACGACAACACAGTACACAGCACTGTGGAAAGGAATCACAGTTTTAGCGGTAAATGCATAGATACATTACCAATGATCAATAGATCTCGGAAAGAACTCTCACAATAATAGAAGTATAATTGTGTCCCATGAATACATATACATTTGATTAAGCGTTTCTGAAATATTCCTAGTATACAAAGCTGGCTGGTCTTCTAGCTGTCGTTAATCGTTTTATAGGTACTTATGCTATAACTACAGAGGTCCAGTTTAGTAT
>MJUT01015859.1:102833-114365 GCA_002080005.1 Gigantidas platifrons | reverse complement strand
AATGACATACTTATCTTATACTGTGTTCTGATTGGTGTTTTTTTTTAGTTTTGTACTTGTACTCTAAAATTGTCCAATCAAAATGACATACTTATCTTATACTGTGTTCTGATTGGTGTTTTTTTTTAGTTTTGTACTTGTACTCTAAAATTGTCCAATCAAAATGACATACTTACATGTATCTTATATTGTGTTCTGATTTTTTTTTTTTTTTCATTTTTGTACTTGTACTCCAAAATTGTCCAATCAAAATGACATACTTATATTATACTGTGTTCTGATTGGCTGGTTTTGTTTCGAGTACGAGTACAAAATTCAACAATTTTATGACCACACAGCCTGATATAACTTAAGAAAAAATTACTACAAATGTGTATTAAAAAAAAATCCCCAAAATCACCATAAGGTCATGATGCACAAAGTTAACTCTGTATAAATGGATAATATACACTGACTTTTGCTGTATGCAAATAAGCGGAGTTGACTGTATATTATTAGACGCAAAAAACAATAACATCTACAAGAACACATCTAGAATCATGCACATCATAATGAATTATGTATGTAAAAAACAGAATATCAATCTAATCACATATTATACTACATGTATATTATGACTATATGTGAAACATAGCTCTTATGGTCCCCTACCCCCTTATTTTTGTAGGGAGTCTTCATGGTCATGATCGTATTGTAGTTGAAATTACACTAATGTTGTGAGTTTGAATCCTGCTCATGGTGAGGTGTATGTGATAAAGTGATTTGGGAAATATCAGTGTTTTTTTTTCTTCTGGTATTCCGATTTCCTCAACCAATAAAACTGACAACCATGATATAACTTAAATATTGCTAAAAGTGGCACTAAAAACCATAACCTTAACCCTTAATCTTATAGTTCCCTCCCTTTTTTTTACCATTGTATATTGTACCTCATCTTCGCTAGCCAAGGGTTATGATCCACTCCTCTTCTCTCCACCCTTGGCAGATTAAGTCAGAATTTTGTAATTCCCGCATATCGCCCTCTAGCGGATTTATGAAGTTCAGCCCATTGCATTACATCATTATCAACCAATGAGAACGGTCGTACTATTACCTGTTCAAAGGGATGTAGCCTAAGACTTCAGTTAATTGAGCAAATACTTTAAAAGTTTCTGTAAATATCGTTCTTCTGTGTTTGGGGGGCAAATATTCATGACAAAGTCTACAGTTTTCTCCATCTGTCGCCATTGTTTACATTTTTCTTTCTCTACGTGTGATCATTACGTGATTTTTTGTTAGACGCATTTTGTATGGACACAGCCACCCACAGCTGCATCAAATAGAAAAATAACCCGTGAGGACCCGAAATTCCGACTTAATCTGCCAAGAGTGGAGAGAAGAGGAGCGGATCATAACCCTTGGCTAGCAAAGATGATTGTACCTATGGTCATAAAAAAAAAGACCATAAGAGTTACGATACTGAAGTACCTATCAAACCTTGTCATACTACAGAGTTTGCTTTAGCTAAGTATAAAGTTACCTATACAAATGTAGTTACAAATTACCATAGGAACAAACTACATGTACATTTTTTGTATATTCTTTACTTAAATATACATTTTGCACATTTGATTCTAAAATTATAGGTTTTTATACATTTTTTATAAGAGTTATTTCCCTTACGACAAGCAAAATAGTTACTCCTTCGATTTCTAGTAAGAACAACTACAAGGACAAAGAATTTTAGTATAATTTTGTTATAATCTGTATTGTAATATAATAAGATTAAAATAAAATATAACAGGACCACAATGTGAACTAGATTTTATACTAATTGTGTTATCCTGTTTGAATAAAGGAAATTATTATCATTATTATATGTTACATATTTTTTTACTATATAAAATTAACAAGATGAACTGTGAGCTAATGCTCACTTATGATACCCCAGTCTATATACATTCAATGTGTATAAAATCCAACTAAGTCGGCAAACAGGAAGTAGGAATCTGACGGGTCCAAAAACGCTTCCCACAATATGGCATACCTATATGAAGCTTGTGACCAAATATCAGATTTCTGCCATCAATAGTTGCTGAGAAAAATGCGACAAAAAATATCTTGGACAGACGGAAGGACGGACGGACAGAGGTAAAACAGTATACCCACCCCTCCGGTGGAGCAGGGGTATAATAAGATAATTTAGATGTTTTACAGACAATTTGAGGGAAGCAACCCGGTGAACAAATTGAACCCAAACAAATATAATATAGAGGGAGACAATACGTCTTTTTCAGACCTGTTCCACAATTGAATTTTCTAAAACCAGAAATTATCTTGTTGTCCTCTACAAACCAAAACATTCAAGTTTTAAACATGTTAGATTAGATTCCATATAATAAAAAAAATTATTGCCTTTATATGAGGTCAACATCAAGTTGTCAATCCTCAGGAAAACAACCACTCTATATATCTTTATTCTCATAAAGCCAATGTTTAACAATGGTACAGAGATAATTAACAACTTTCAATGTGTATCTCATATGAAGGAAATAATTGTATATTATTTAATATTATTTTTAGATATTTTAATCTTGTACAAAAATCAGTGGAAAATGTTCATAGTGCATACCAAATTCAACAGATCTTACAACATGTAAATTTTGTAGATTGTGGGAAAAAATATATATTGTTTCCATTGAATAAACGTTAGAGAAAACGAAGGGGCTGAGTCAAGAATGGACAATCCAGAGAAACTGGCAATATTAAGTACACAAGACGAAGACAAACAAAACAAAAAACACAACACAATATGTGTTGGACACCACCATACACAAGATGAACTTTGCATTAAAGGGGACGACCCTTTGCTTGCTTTAAAGGGAAATAATATGAAAAAAGTATAATTTTAGAATCAAGTGGGAAATGTGCAAATTTTCTATTTATCCAAGAAATTGATTCCTCCCAAGATGGAGGTAATGAGGTTCTACTGTACGTACAATCAATTCTTCTTCACAGATTGTTCTTTCTCACTAATAAGACAGCACAGTTCCTATTTTTAGCCGTGTGAGATATCCTTGTCTCAACCCGTGGGTGAGATAGGAATTTCACGCTACTTTTCCTTGGGTGTCTGAGATTTTTCCATCTTGCCTTCTTACCGGTGTTAGATCCTTTATTTCTTTTATTCACTTAATTTTTTTTTCATATTCAACATCTTTTAATTTGTTAAACATTCTGACTCAAATTCAGAATTTTATTATTTTCCAATATGAAAATAAATTTATGTACAAAATGTATTAGGTAAAATATTTTATATTAAAATTGACAAATCATTAAAATTAAGAACTCGCTCCACTGTTCACTTGGATGGCTAGAAAATGTTATTAGTTTGGGGAAAGGGAGGTAATTCATCACACTTTTAAATGATTTTTACAGTGTATGGATTGATAGTCCTCCTGAAACAGATTTAGAAATCTATTTCTTTCCTCAACCAATAAATGTAATGAAATAGTGGCTTAATAAGAGGGGTGTCCTCTCTTAAGGGGACAATTTAACTTAGTAATACAATGTAGTTTATTAATAAGTCAATGCATCTGTAATCTAGCCTTATAAGAGGGGTGGCCTCTCTTGAGGGGGACAGTATAATTTAGTAGTAGTATATTAATATCTCATTGCATCTCAAATCTGGCCTAATTGAGGGTGGGCTTTGGTGGGAGGGGCCTTATAAGAGAAGGACTACTACTATTTGAGTTGTCCAGGATAACTTAGGCTGAAAGTTACTATGTTTACTTCAAGTTATCTAAAGAAACCAAAAATCCAAATTCAATCCAATGTTTACATATTTTTTTTTTTAATGTTAAAGTTCTTGATTAATTTCAACTCATTGTTCATATTTCTTCTCATGATTTATCATTTATGAATGAGATGGAAATAGACATTTTCAAAATCGCCTGTTAGATTCTAATTAACTTGTACATTTTTACATGTTTTTTAATAATTATTTTGGAGTTATTTCCCTTAGGATAGGCAAAATGGTATCAGTTCTAGCAAGAGTAACAAGGACAAAGAATTTGAGAATTATATTATCTTACAATTTGTAAATATTCTAACCTTGTAAAAAATCACAGAGTAATTTTATACCAACTAGAAAATTAATAAGTTGTTACAACATTAAAATTTTGTTCAGTTTATGGGGAAAAATATATGTTTTCATTAAACTTTGCATGAAATAGTGTAAACACATTTCTCCCATTATTACAGCGTTTTAACCCCACTGAACCAGTGGTGGAAAAATCTGTAATCCTCTAGAGGATTAAATTTCCCCACATTAATTTCAAACGCATTTATTTCAAATTTTGAAATAAAGTTTGTGTTAAATAATTGGAGAAACAAATTCTCCTTCAGTTGCCCATGTGGGTTACGATATTTCTCCACTCTCGAGAGTTAAATTCAAAATTTTAACCACTCACCTGACGGCCTATGGTTAAAATTTTAAATTTAACTCTCTTGAGTGGAGAAATATCATAATCCACGGGCAACTGAAGGAGAATCTATATATAATTTTAGAATCAAGTTGGAAATGTGCAAATGGTCTATTATATCTTGCACCTCTAGATCTACTGAACAATGTACTTTGAATTTGTGAACACAATTAAAATACTTTTGCTAAAACTTTAAATGAATGAAAAAACAATGCAATGTAATGAACAATATTTCAACCACGACTGAATACCACCATTGTATAAAATATTAAAGAATTACATCAAATTAAATTATTTAGATTATAAGGCTTTGTAAAATATTTATATTAAAAATTACACTTTTTTTTCACAAAGATAACAATTTTGAATCACTAAATACAAAGAATTGCAGAAATTTCAATAAGGGGTGGTATTAGGTACTTTTACCTGTTTAAAATGGTCTTTGGTACCTCCTGATTTTAAAGAGTGTTGTATAAAATATTCATAAAAAAATTTCAAATTTTAATAAAAAGTACTGCCTGTATATATATAGTACACTTGAAGAACATTGAAAAGCCTGTAATTGCATACATTGTGTATAATATTCTCATGAATTGTCCAGTAATATTTAAGGCACTTTACTGTACAATCTAACTCTATTACATTGAGGTCGAAATGAAGGACAGGTGACATTACTTTGAATGAAATATCTGATTATTTGAATAAATCGAGCCAAAAAGTATTATGAATAGACACAATTGTTACTTCTAAATATCCCTAGGCACAGAAACAACTTCTCAGAGTATGTGATGGGTAAAAAAAAATAACATGTGTTTGGCCTAAATCTACAGACCTTATTTTTTTAGTGCCGTTCCTAAAGTTTTTATTTCTATTTTTGGACAAAAATGTCAGCGGAAACACAGGTATTTGTTGGGTTTTTTTTTACCCAACAAGGTTCAGCTCAATATCCTTAAAGGGATATTAAAGCTCGTTTTTTAACATATATTTTTTCAATTCGTGACGAAGGCTGTTTCTTTTCAATTTAATTGTAAAAACAATCCAAAAATACTTTGCACACCCATATAATCCCCAATATCGTTAAATTATCACTTAAAAGGGTCGAAATGAATTTTTGTCCAGGAAGCAAAAATTCAATTCAAGACAAAGACCGCAATATATGACAGAATTATCAACGAATTATGTCACTTTTACAAAGTTTCATTGATAAAAACCGGGTTAATGTTTCACAAATATCGTTTATTAAACCAATTGCAAGTTTTCATGAGATACAAAAAATTACCAAAATGAGCTTTAATATCCCTTTAAATAAAAATAAAAATTGTATATTAAATACTACAAGTAAATTAGTTTGTAAATTTCTCTGATGGGAAAATAATGCATTGTTTGTACAGAAACAAATTCTGATATTTTTTTGCTAACACTAGTAAATATGTGTTTTTGTCTAATTTTATTACAAAAATATGGACATGATTTGAACGTATCATTCCAGAATTATGTTACTTTTATTCTTAATCTTCAGCTACATGTACATTTTAGAAAACATTTAATCATTATTTTTCTATGTACTGTATTTGCAATTAAAACAGTAAGTTTTATAAATAAAAACATATATTTACTTAAATATGAATTAACTTACTTTAAACTCAAAAAAGCCTCATGATGTTCATGGAATATTAGCGTTAATATTTTTTGCTACAATTATCATAAGGAAGGGAGATAATTCCAACATTAATTTTGGAATACAATCTCCCTGTGGGATTTATTTTTTTAAAAGGGAGATAACTGATACTCTATTTTGGAAATGCTCATATTTAAAAGGATACTACACATTTATTTTTTAAGTAAGGTAATTTCATGAGTTATACAAACCACTATCTGGTATTTATCTATTGCTACAATTTGCCTTTCTGGAAAATTCAAATTGTTTCAGGCTGGGATGGGACAGACATTTTGTTTATAAACTAATTTTTAGAGTCATATGTCATTTTATACGTGTTTTGATTGGTTAAAAAGTTGAGGTTATTTTCATGTACTGAATCTGAAAATAGACATCGTTCTCAGGGCGTCGCATGCCGTTGTCATCATGCGATTTTTTTTTAATGAGGCACCTTTGGGGTTATTTAAATTGATTTCCGATTATTTGCCTTATTTTGAAAAAATAAATATATTTTTCATTATCATAACAAAAAAAGTTTGAATTAATTTATAAGGACTGATCGAAATTATTTGTTCGGTTCATTCGAAATAACCTCAATCAGATTGTACACACCATTGCGTAACCCGCTACACGGGTTACACGGTGTGCACAACCTGATTGAGGTAATTTCTTCATGAACCTAACAAAAATTGCGATCAATCCTTAAATAGAAAATGAAAATCACCACTATCAAAATTACAAATGTATGTCATTATTGTATACAAGGTCTTAAAGTAATAATAAAATATATCACAGAAACAGTACAAAAAGTCTACAAAAGTGCTTACTACAATGATATATTTCTCGAGTAAAATAAACCATGTACATTTGGGGGTGGGGGTATTTTACAAGTATACATACATGTATGTACATGTATTATCAATTATGATAAAGCCAACAGCTATATGAAAAGTGAACGATGATTAACCAATGAGATAGCACTATTCAATAATAATATTTTTTCTAATACTACATTACAGTCTATAAATATTTTCCAATTCACTATAGCTACTTCAGTCTAAAATTCAAGAAAATAGTTTTTCTAATTCACCATTTGAGTTCATTTGTTTATAATTTAAGAAAATTATTTTTTCCCCAATTCACCCTACCAGTCTAAAATTTAAGAAAATTAGTTTTTCCCCAATTCACCCTACCAGTCTAAAATTTAAGAAAATTAGTTTTCTACTTTACTCTATGTATTTGTCTATAAATTCAAGTACTATTAGGTTTTTTTTTAAGAAACCATTTTATTCTACACTATAAAAATGTTTTTTTTTAAATAACATCATGATTTAGACATAGTGTACATCATGTGATATTCCATATACCACAATATAGCTGAAATACTGCTAAATTTGGTGTTAAACACCAATCAATCATCATGTGATATTTTACTACTTTACATGTATTTACTAAAAAAATCTGATTCAGTGATATAAATATAAAAACAAATTGTTTCTCGAAGAAAAGTTCACAAACAAGTAAAATACACCAAAATTTAAAACTGATCTACTAGTTCAGGGATGATCCAGCGTTAAGATCATGAAACTTTCGAGTATGAGTTTTGTACTCTAAAAACAGCAAACCAGTTCTGATTGGAGGATTCTGGAGTATGTATACAAAACTGGCCATGTAACAACAATGATAAATATAATAACATAGAAGAACAAAAGCTAGGACATCACGTTCAGAAGTAAGATTGCAAATTCAAAAGAAATTTAACTAATAGCAAAACAAATCTAGAATATCTGCAACAAATAATTGTACCTAATATTGGATTAAAATGAAGTATTTATCATAATTTATATTGATGAGTAAAAAAATTTTGTCATAAAAAATTAATTGGCCTTTCATTAAAAAACAAACTTCTAATGCAAATACATGTACATGTACAAATGTATATGAATTATACAACAAATAAAATATACAAAACATTTCAAATTTCATATAAGGAAATGTTGTCTGTTCAGACTGTTGTTTTACAACCACACAAATAATACATGTATCCTTGCTGATCATATATGTGCACAGTTGATCACATGACTTTACTATGATTCTTATCAACGAACATGATGACATTTACCTGAACCCATTTTAAAATACAAATTTTGATAAAAACTTTAAAAATCTGTTTTTTTCAAGGTTTCCAAACACTAGCTGCTTTTGAACTAGTAATGCTTTCTACAGTCAACGGTCTATTTCTGTTACTTCCTGGTCGCCTCCCTTGTCTTGACGGAGGTCTACCATCTAAACTGAATGGCTCGCTTTTATCTCTTATAGAGCCTTGCGTCATCTGTCGGTTGTAATCCTGTGGAGAATCCCAATACAATGGTGTACAGTTATTCTTTATTTTTTCCGCCCAAGGTGATTCAAAAGAAGGCTCGGGCAATTTATCACCAAATAACGATTCGTCAACAAATGTGGGCGTATGTTTTGTAAGTCTGTGCTTTGATTTTGATGATTGACTTGTGGATGAGTTCCGTAGTGAGATCATTCCCTGAGATTTTTTCTCATATCTGTGTACATCAACTGGTGACGGAGACCACATAAGGGGAGGTCCTTTCTTTTTATCATCTTTTGAAGTCGTTACCCATGGATATTTGAAACTAGATTCTGGATTGTGTGTTTTGTAATTGTGAGAACCAAACAAAGTTTCATCCACATTTGAAGAAGCAGATACTTTGCGATATCCACTATTATTACTCCGTCCAGACAATGGCCTTACTCTTCCACTTGCAGATGGTGGCCTAGATCCTGTGATGACGAATGCATCTGCCATAACTGGTTGTAGTCTGAAAATGACCAAAAAAAAAAACAATTAGGTTTTGTACATTTAAAAGCAATTAAAAATCTTTGTTTGATCTTTATTCTTAAACAAAAATGTAGGTAAGTTGCAACAAAGCCTGAGCAGCCTCAGCAGGGTTTGAACTTACCATGTTAGAAGTGATAGGCACTTGATTGCATAGGTAGTTGTAAATCCAATTACCATATGATCATGATCACGACCATGACGGATGTTGGATGTACGGACAGACAGACATGGGTAAAACATGATAATGGCTCCTTAAACTAATGGCAGGGCCATAAATAAAATGTTCAGCATCTATCGATAGTAGATACATAATGCATTTTTCAGATATCATTAATAAATTGATGAACGCATGGTCTTAAATTTCATCCTTTGTCTACTGGTATGAGCTTAAAAGCAGTTATTTTTTATTTTGCATAATCTTTATGGAGCAATTTAACTTAAAAACTTAGGGAAGGGAAGACATGTGTAGCCTGCAAACTTTTTCGATATAAAAAATATTCTAAGTTCCGTCAAACAGGAAGTGGACATGCGGCAGATTCGAAACTGTCTTAAAGGATACAGTTCTCCATACTGATGCTCTGTGCCAAATATCAAGAAGCTGGCCTGTGTGGTTCCTGAGAAAAATGTGACAGAAATTATTTTGTGACGCCGATGACGGATAGTGATCCCTATATGGGCTGTTTCAAAAAAAATGACCCCATTTCTTTTATCATTGACCATTCTAATATGTGATGATTTAAATTGCTGTTTGCTTTACAACCAATGATAACTCTCTTTCATGTAAATTCTATATAAACGATTTTTTCATGGTTTGGCTAATGTTGCTAGAGTCAAAATATTTTGCTGAATTAAATTTAGAACATATTATTTCTGAAGTGTATAATGAGGATATACTGTAGACTGCAGCTTATATTAAAGGACTCATACAAGTCTAAGTATGGGTAAGGTGACAATATATTTAGGTGGAAATTCATGAATGCAAAACTTTGCATTTTGTTCTAAATGAATCTCCCATGAGCCATGTAAATGTATGGAGTTACCATAGGTTTATGGTGTTTAATGCCACTTTCAACAATATTTCAGTTATATCGTGGCGTTCAGTTTTATTGGAATGGTGGAGAAAAATTGTACTTATATGTAATGCAACAAACCATAAAATATTTATCGTTTCTGAACAAATGAGGTACCNTAAAGGTCAATAAAACTGTTTGTGTTGTTTAAAAGTGAAATTATTTAGGTATGTAGCATACTTCTCAACAACTGACAATGGTTAATTGTCTCTATAAGTATCATAGCTGAAACCAGAAACATCAACATGTCTCTGTGAGCTTTCACATCAATCCTATGTTCAATAGAAGAACACCTGTGGAATATGTCAGGAGTGTAACATTTAAATTTACAAGGTCATAATTTTAACACAATCTTATTAATTATAATATTTTGTGTTTTAATTTAGTCAACAGTCCTGTCAAAGATCATGAGTGACAAGCGTAATGATCTGATGACCACCAGTTCTTTTGTGTGGCCAAAACATCTATGTCAGGAGTGTAACACTTTTATCCAATTAAATACAAGCACTATTGTCGTATTGAACTTACTTTTTAGTCAGATTTAGAAAATATGGTTGACTAAAACTGACCATCTGTGTCTTGCTGAGGTATTGTAATGCAATTCTATTATATTTGTAGCATTCTATCTCCTTGTTATAATTTATTTAAGCCGCTGATTGAAAAATAATCTATATAATCATGACCACTTCAAAGAGTNACTACATGTAAATATGAAATACTAATATTTTATTCCAATTAAGGTCCCTCAAGGGGCAATGACAAATATACATTCATAATTGTATATGCAGTTACAACAATACAGAATGGAGACATATGTTCATACACAAGACAATTCTAACTATTTAAATGATAACATGTTACAACAAGTGGGCTGTGTTTTTACCAGCGCGACCCGGGTAGATAATGCATAGTAACAGAGTACATCATATGGTTGAAGAATGGACTACATGTATGCGATTACTTAGCTGGAGGAGACACCAGGGAACAGTGCTTAAGAATTGTATGTTGATTCTCCCTGTGTCTGATCCAGCAAAGTAAGCACCTCAAGTAGTAAAACATTATGTGTTTGATCAAAGGACTGTGATTGCTTAACTGGAGGAGACACCAGGGGACGGTGCTTAAGAATCGCATTTCGATTCTCCCCATGTCTGATCCAGGTAAGCAAGCAGTTCAAGTAATAAACTGAAATAGGAATAAATAAATGTATCATTTGTCCACAACAGACACCAAGGGCAAGGGACATTGCTTCATGAAGTGCATTGCATACAGACTACAGTCACATTGTCATGATTGTTATTACTTAATACCATGTGCATTTACATTTTTTGTATTAATGGAAAACACATTATGCATAAAGCGAAATAAATAACTATCTCCAAAAGTTATTACTTACAGAATATACAGAACCAGATATATGTACAGACAATGGACAAAAGTATTCGGACGCTTCCAATTTTCCCTATATTTCATATTAAACTATGAATTTTCAAAAAA
>MJUT01015859.1:73349-98857 GCA_002080005.1 Gigantidas platifrons | reverse complement strand
TGTTTTTAAGTTTCTTTTAAGGAATCCGAGTGTTCTGTTAGCTTTTGTAGTAATGTCATCAATATGTTTGTCCCATTTAAGATTTGACTGGAGTGTGATGCCAAGGTATTTTGCAGATGTTACAGATTCTAAAGTATGACCGTGAAGTATGTAGTTGTGTTGTATTGGTTGGCGTTTAGTTGTGACTGAGAGAACAGTACACTTGTCCGGGTGAAAGGCCATCAACCAGTCCTCTTCCCATTTTGATGCTGCATCAAGATCAGCTTGGAGTTTGAGGCAGTCACTCTGGCATTTCACTGGCATGTATAGGATACTGTCATCAGCAAATAATCTTAGTTTGCTATGAGTAAGGTAGTCTGGAAAGTCATTTATATAGACCAAGAATAAGAATGGACCTAAAACAGTACCTTGTGGAATGCCAGAGGTGACTGGGACTGTGTTTGATGATCTTCCGTCCAGGACGACTGTCTGTGTGCGGTCGGAGAGAAATGCTGAAATCCAGTTAAGTGTGTTACCAGTGATGCCAAAGTGGTTTAGTTTATAAAGTAGGTGACGGTGTGGAACTTTATCGAAGGCTTTTGCGAAATCCATAATTATGAGATCTGTTTGAGCATTTGAATTGTTTGTTGATTGAAGTTCTTGGATAAAGGAGAGAAGCTGTGTTTCACATGAACGAGAGTGCCGAAAGCCATGCTGGAGGTCATATAAGATTTTATTTGATTCAAGATGTATCATTATGTGTGATTTAACTATGTGCTCCATTAACTTGCAGCAGATGCAAGTTAATGAAATAGGTCTGTAGTTTGCAGGTTTGTGTTTATCTCCCTTTTTAAACACGGGTGCAACGTTTGCATGTTTCCAGTCGTTGGGTGTAATTCCAGACTTGTATGACTTTTTAAATATAAGACATAGAATTGGTGCAATTTGAACCTGCATTTCTTTAAGTAAGTGACCGCTGATTATGAAGTGATTACCGCTAAATTTATGATTTTACAGATGCTTTGAAATAGTATTTCTCATCCACTTGCTGAAAAGAACCACCATGGCGACTGTAACAAACTCAGATGCTGAACATCAGTGAAAAAATGGTCCATACGTTTGTAAAATGCTCGGAATGAAGGTTCTTACAATACGGATGTATAAAAAAACATGTCCAGTGTAGAAAAATATCCACGAAGCGTATCACTTTGCGTCCGTTTAGGCCTAATGACGATTGTTTACATTTTGGCACAAAAATGCATTTCACAACTTCCCCTATATACTATATATACATTTGTATACAATATTTTTTTTTACTCTTTCTTTATTTAAATCATTGAAATTCAAGCGACTGTGCAGACAGATACAGAATATTCACAAGAAAATCCTTTTTTTAACTGTCAATGCATCGAATTAAATACAAAGTGTAATCTTGTTTACCTAAAACTTCTCTTTAAAAGCTTCAAATGATGTATATATCCATGGATCGGTGATTAATTGAAGAGACTTGGGGTTATCTTATTATTAAAATCTGCAAAATTGCTTGACATCGAGTAAACAGAACATCACTGTTGTCGCAGCGCTTTTTTCTTCAAGCTATAATAATAGGTACATTGACGGAAAATACACCGATCAATTCCGGTTCACCAATATATATTTATTGTCGACTTTTTAACCAAATTTAGTCAAACAATATACAAATAACCAACGAAATCCATTGAAAATGCAGATGAGTACGAACTTGAAATTAAACGGTTCCTGAATAAAGCCACACTTGAAATGAAGACCCGTTGATGAGAAATAATAACATTTTGCATGTTTGTTTGATCCAGTGAGGCGTTTGTTTGGTCTCATTTTTTAAGCTATAAGAGTGTCCGTTTAAATCCCAATATTAATATCATAATACCTAATTTGCATAATCGATAATGATTTATAAGTCATAAGTTTATTGGTTCACCAATCAAGGACCCATGATGCAGGAGCGGATCCAGGATTTCAAGTTGGGGGGGGGGGGCGCACTTTAAAAAAATCGCGCCGAGTGGAGGGAGGGGCGAACATTTTTGGGGTATTTCGTGTGAAAAATCACGATTTTACGCAAAAAAAATCATATTTTTTTCCAATTTTAGGGGGGGTGGGGGGCTTGCGCCGGGTGCGCCCCCCTTGGATCCACCCTTGCATATGTGGGTATAATTATAAAAGAACAATACTAGAAGATACGCCGGAGATATCATGTTGAACAAAAGTCTTAGGATTCAAAGGTGCAGAAAACAAACATGGTAAAAAGGGACAAGTAAGCCTAATTGATGACGAACACATTACAAATAACACCGCCCGGGCTTCGAACCTTAAAGGGATATTAAAGCTCGCTTAATTTAACATACATTTTTTTTTCAACTCGTGACGAAGGTTGTTTCTTTTCAATTTAATTGTAAAAACAATCCAAAAATACTTTGCACGCCATATATAATCCATAATTATCGTTAAAATATCACTGACTTAAAATGGTCGAAATGAATTTTTGTCCAGGAAGCAAAAATTCAATTCAAGACAAAGACCGAAAGATATAACAGAATTATCAACGAATTATGTCACTTTTAAAAAGTTTCATTGATAAAAACCGGGTTAATGTCTCATAAATATCATTTATTGAACCAATTGCAAGTTTTCATGAGATAGATTTTTTTTACCAAAATGAGCTTTAATATCCCTTTAAGTGAGCGAGTTTTACTCCAAGTGGGGAATTTTGTAACTATGACAACTATATCACTGATGAGATGACGATGAAGTCCACTGGCTCTGTACTAAACTCCCGGCATTAACACGCCGAGTTTGATTTTTTTTATAGTGCTAGCTAACTGAATAAGCAGTCCGTGGATAGACAAATGTCGCTCCAATCTAAAACATATATTACGAAAGCTAGATTAAACTCAACTGGCACGAAGGGAGCAAAGTAAAACATGTTATGGGGTTAGACTATTTACGCATATTTCCTTACAATTATGTTACAGAGTTACGAATATTAACGAACCGACCATTTAGCTTTGCCACCCACCTCTATAGGTTAAATGGTCATTCCCTTATTACGGTGTTACATGATCTTGCAATTATATCTATACTCTGATAGTTTGTCATGCAGTTTATGAAAGTGTATTAAAAATTGATATTTATTTCTGGAATTATACCAGATAAATGGATCACCTGTAATATCAAGAAAATCTGCAAAAACAAAGGAGACAAATATAATCCTAAAAGTTCAAACCGATCATTATTTAAAGCTGTATGTGTAGCTAGATTATGGTATAAATTGTTAATTCTGACCCCAGATAAGGTCTATCTACATATTTATCTTGAATGATCCGTAATACTGTTAGCAGATGATACAGTCAAAACTGTTTTAACAGTGACCACCTCTATTAAGCAATAACTTGTATGATGTGACCTTAATTACAATAACCCATCACAGTGATTGATTGATTTGATTTATTGTGTTTAACGCCACTTTCAGCAATATTTCAGCTATATCATGGCGACCAGTTTTAGTGGTGGAAAAAGCCGGAGTACCCGGAGAGAACCACCGACAATGGGCAAGCAACTGGTAAACTTTATCACCTGCGGCTGCGAGTCGAGTGCCCCATCAAAGCGGTGTCTTTCATGAAATGAAATCACATGTCTTAATATGTGACCCAATAACAATGTTTCACTTGGAAAGTAAAAATGAAAGGTCCTACGTTGCGGTGTTCTCGTGGTCTAGATCTGTATTCGAGTTCGATGGTCTCCGAAAAAGCGGCCGGTTGCCCTCTCTTCAAAAATATTCATATTATTTATAAGCACACAGAATCTAAGATATGGAGGAATGCCACTGAATCTTAACTTTTTATTCGGATTACAATGAGGTTGAAATTCATAAAGAATTTAAATACATGTATCTGGATTTGATTGATTTGATTTTTGGTGCTTAACGCCACTTTCAACAATATTCCAGCTATATCATGGCGACCAGTTTTAATTTTACCTGGTTTACCTGGTGTCGAGATCAATTTAGGCTAGCTAGCCTCTACGATCCTACTTAATTGTTCTGTTTCAGTGCTCGCTTCCGGTCCATAGAAATCGGGCACAAACTTAATGTCTAAATCAATCCAATGTTTATTCAACTAGCTTTTGAAGCTGTTGACCGTTTTAGCTTCCACTACTGTAGTCGGCAAGTTGTTCCATGCGTCTACTACTCTCTGAGAAAAACTATACTTCCTAATATTAGTCCTAATGTGTTGTTTATACATTTTCTTGCTGTGGCCTCTAGTGATTGATTCTTTTATTGGGAAGAGATATTCATTTTCTACTTTGTCTATGTTGTTTAATATTTTGAAGGTTTCCACCATATCGCTTCTTAATCTTCTATATTGCAGAGATGGTAATCCCAAATATTTGAGTCTGCTGCTATAGCTGAGATGTTTTATAATTTTGACCATCTTTGTAGCTCTGCGTTGCACATTCTCGATTTGAATACCTTCCTTCTTGTATATAACTGCCCATACAGTGCTTCCATATTCTAAGTGTGGCCTGACTAAACTCTTGTATAAAGTTAAAAACATATCTTTATCCATATAAGTGAAGGTTCTGTTTATCATACCTAATCTTTGATTTGATTTCAGTTTAGTTTGGATGTGGATATGTTGTTGAAATTTTAGTTTGTCATCAATTGTAATGCCTAAATCTTTTTCCTCCGTTGTCTTTGTTATATTATTTTCTCCCAAATGATAGCTTGTATTGACAAATGGGCCAAAATGGATGTGTTTGCACTTGGATTTATTGAACTTCAGAAGCCATTTATCGGACCAATCCATAAGGTTGTCAAGATCTTTTTGCAATATATCTTGTTCCTCAATGTTATTTACAACAGCATAGACCTTAGTATCATCTGCAAATAATTTTGCAATATTGTCAACTACATCTGGTAGGTCATTAATATATATTGCAGAGGCGGATCCAGGATTTCAAGTTAAGGGGGCGCATTTAAAAAAATCGCACCGAGCGGAGGGAGGCGCGAAAATTTTGGGGGTATTTCGTGTGAAAAATCACGATTTTACGCATAAAAATCATATTTTTTTCCAATTTTAGGGGGTGCGCCCCCCTTGAATCCGCCCCTGTATTGTAAATAGTATTGGACCTAGTACACTGCCTTGTGGTATTCCGCCATGTGACCAGTTGGATTCTGCACCATTTAACACTACTTTTTGTTTTCGTTCGTTTAGAAAGTTTTTGATCCATCCTAGCAGATTACCTGTTATGCCATAGCCACGAAGTTTATGAATTAGTCGTTTGTGTGGAACTGTATCAAAAGCCTTCTGGAAATCTAGATAGATGGCATCACTTGCATTGTGGTGATCTAATTTTTCAGTCCAGTCATCAAGTACCTCTATTAACTGAGTAACGCAAGATCTGCCTTTTCTGAACCCATGCTGATGGTGGAGGAAGCCGAGATAAACGGCGCCTGTGGTGTATGTTAGTTAATCCAGGGGCAGATCCAGGGGGGGGGGGGGCGCACCCGGCGCTCGCCCCCCCCCTAAAATTGGAAAAAATATGAATTTTTTGCGTAAAATCGTGATTTTTCACACGAAATACCCCAAAAATTTTCGGTTATTTTAAGTGCGCTCCCCCTAACTTGAAATCCTGGATCCGCCCCTGTAATCCGTATTTGTCTGTAGTTATAAAAATCTAATTTTTTAAGTATCGGTTGTATTAAAGCTTGTTCTTTATGCCTGGTAATAAAAGAACACTAAACACGTTTATTTTCACAGTTCATGCAACGGTCAATGAACCAGTCTTGCACACATTACGGAAATTATTTACCCATAATCCTTTGCGATGTAGGTAGTACGATTACAAATGGCTGCTAACATGTGCGTGGTGGGGAATGTGTATTGCCTGCATCACGATTAGAATAAACAAATGATTGACTGACTGAAACGGAAGGTAAATAGAGCTTGTTTCTTAGATGTATGTCATATCTCCTAATTGTTTCATATGATAATTACAGATATATGCATATTTTACGTACAAAAGAATGTGAACGCGACTGCCGGTTTTCTAATCTCGTTCCGGTTTTCATAAAGTTGTACAATAATCGACGTGATCGATGAGCCGACAGCTAGATGACAAAAGAAATGTTTACGAATATTTAGAATTTTCAGTATTATTAGTTCAAAGATTTATCACTGACAACTACCGTGAACTCGATAAAAGTAGAAATTAGTACAGGACACGGACAACAAGAGGGGGAGGGTCGAGATCTCATTTTAAACACCGCTTTAAAAACCTGCAATATTTGTTCAAGAGATCCTAATGTTCATCCCTGATTCCCTCAGTGCCTGACTGACCCAGGTCCGAGGCTGAGTATTTTCTAACTTGAGACATATCTGGGTATTTATTTTTTCTGTTTATTTGATTTAAAAAAAATATCTCGTTTAAAACTAGAATGTGGATGTAATTAAAGGCTCTAGACACTATATGAAAAAATGTCAATGGGTGAAATAAAAAGAGAAGCCTTGCAATGACACTTTGTTGTGGTTGTTGCAGTGTGGGAAACCATTTTTTTCAAACACTCGTCAAAATGGCGAGTGGACTGAAACAAGTATTCGCCAAAATGAAATAGAGCTCGCCATGTTTGGCAAGTGACATTTTTTTAAGCTTGCCAACAAATACCAAATAAACAATACAGTAATGTTCAACAATTTATTTTGCAGATTTTGACAAGTCATTAACTTGATCAAGAAGGATCAACACTCTCTTGAGAACTGCGTTGACCTCTTCTTTCTCAATTTCGTTGTCATCGTCTTCATCAACTGGCTCTACAGATTTTTAATGTGCGGTATAAAACATGTATGTCAAACCCGGTTCCGACACATATTTAACTTTATGTTTTCGCTACAAATTCGTTTGAAATATTTCAAAACCAAATAATTTTATTTGCATTAATTTTAAAAGTCATCACATCTATTTGTAATGAAACAATATTTCATTAATCGTAAAATCGACCTTGGCAAAATTAAGTGGGGTTAGGATTGTATACTTAATTTTTCTGTTGACAGAAATGAAGTGTTATGGGGGAATGTTTTCTTATCGAGTACAATTAATGATTAATAAAATGTTGGATAAATGACACAGTTAACAGAAAATTTAACTGTTTTGGAGCTATGATATTTTAAAGCTGTAACCCATTTATCGTGGCGAGCGTTTTCAAGTTCCTACTCGCCTTACAACTTTTACTCACCAGACCGACGTGTATAAAGTGGATCTTACTCGCCACCCGAAATTTCCACTCGCGTTTGGCGAGTTGGCGAGCGGTCGTTTCCCACACTGTTGTTGGATTTCAAACCAGCTGCAAAATCATCCGATTGACCGCATATTTTGAGAAACCTGTAAATTTGACAATTTGTACATATTTATTTTAATTTTTGCATCTATTTTTCAGATGGTGGATAAGGTAGAGTGTTGTAGTATATGTGCCTCTGTGGGAAAGGCCAGCAAGTTAAAAATATACCAGATCAACCTGAAGGAAGCTGTCAAGTTATGTGAAGACGAAGCAGTAAGTTTTATTTTATTATTAAGATTTAAAGCTATGCAGTGAACTATGTTATTAATAGCTAGTAAATTAACTTTAGAGAATACCAAAGGGGCAATCAAAAATGGACAATGTGGAGAAACTGGCAACATAGGGACATAGGGTACACAAGACAAAGAAAAACAAAAACACAACACAATATGTGTTGGACACAAACAAACACACAAATAACGTAAATAAGACATGAGCCTCCTTCAAACAACTGAAGGTAAAGACGAACTGAATATAGTTTTTAATGCGGAAATCATAACAGACATCACAACACGGAACTCAGAACATAAAGAAACGTAAAAAACTAAAAAGATTAGCAACACAGACCCAAAACAAAATACTGGGGGTGAACTCGGGTGCTCGCGAAGAGTAAACATACATAACCCAATTGTTGCATTTGTGATGAAAATTTCTGTAGACGAGGCATAAATTTAAAGGGACAGTGTATTTCTACATGAAATAATGCTCAATATCGGAATTCAGAATTGAGACATTTTTATGACCAGATTTTAATATTTTAGCTTTAAAAGATTGCATTGTTATTTTTTTGTTGTGAAAATGGTATTCAACAAAAGAATGTTATTCAATGGCAATTGAAGACGGTATTGAAACACTAATCAAAGATTGACTCTTACAAGAAGAAATTTGGAAATATTTACTGTTTTGATATAAACATATTAGTGTTTAATTGGTGTTTAACACCAGTCTCAACAATATCGTGGCCATCAGATTTATTGAAAACCACAGCAAGTCATTGACAAACTTTATAAAGTTCTATCAAGCTCGCCTCGACGTCGGAGGGAATCAAGCTTGCAACTTTGATGGTGGTAGGCAGTGATTATATGGATAAATGTTTGTAAATCCGACTGCCATACGATTACAACCGTGGCCCCACAATTTTTAGAAACCGTATGATGTGTCGTTCTACTATTAACATTCTGAAAAGAAAGTTTATAGAGCGATGGTCATCAATTCCACTAATATCACCAAAATGAACAATCATTTTTCGTCTCGTATCAATGAAGAAAAACAAAAAAGACGTTTGAAATCTATCTCCTGGCATGGGACAGGCACAAAAATGTGATGAAAAATGTATTTCTACTATCATAACAGTTAATAAGTACATAGAACATTACAATGTTTATGAAAATTAATTCCTTAATTCTGTTCATTGTTCTATTTGCAGTGCAACTATCCCATTGGTTTGGACAAACTGATCAAGAGAAATCTTAAAGATATACCTATTCCACCAAAGAGAAAGAATGTGCACAGGCAAAGCTCATTACATCCCCCGATATTTTCGGCCAATCAAAATAATTATCTGCCAAGACCTCAACCTCTAGTCATGTCCTCTAAGGCACCTGTCAATATTATCAGACCTCAGCCTGTTGCAGCCTTTCCACAACCTAGCTGTTTCATTCCACCATCACAGAGTATTAAAATGTTTGATGGGTATTCAGGGTCATCAGCCAACTTTAAGTCACCATCCCCAGGCCTTGTTCCAGTAACTCCCGTTCAGACAAATACAGACATAATACCATCATCTAATGTGCTGTCGCCAACTCATCATAGTTTACTGTTTAAAGAGACTGCGAAAGGCATTCATCCTCCACATGCGACATCATCACAGTCACAAAACCCTTTCATATACCCAGACTCAGAAATTAATTTTATAGACACATCTGAAGTTACAGAAGTTATAGACATTCATTTTAGTACAGATGGAACAACAGCCTTCCATGGAGTTACTCCAAGATCTCATCCTGCTGTAATGTCTACTACCTCATCACATACATTGGACAATTGTGCATTAGCAAAAGCATCTTCTCCTGACCTGGCATCATCAAATTCGCAGACTGCTGCCACTTCACCGATCAATAAAACTTTAATGTATTCAGAATCACATTCCATGTGTTCATCTCCATTCATTCCAGTCCGATCCAATATAGGAAAGACAGAAATGGCGAAAATTTCTCCTGAAAAGCAGAAAGGAATTAAACCGATGGTTTCAAATAATGCAACAGACAATGTAATATCACAAGAAATAGAAATTGAAACATCTGGGTCACCACTTCTAGGTGAAAATACTACATATTTTGTAATAGAAGGAACTGGGAAACGTAGAGGCAGGAAACCTAAGCCAAAAGAAGAAAAACCGAATAAAGATGAAAAGGGGGAAACGAAAAGTAATGTGATCGAGGCAGAGAAATCCATTAAAAAACCTAGAAACATTGAGGAAAAAACTCCAACTTTAGATATTTATAAATATTTTCCACAGTGGCAAAATGAAGAGGCCCTTTGTTGGTTAGATGTTGTTCTTTGTTTGTTTGCTCATAGTAAGGCTGTGAAAAAATTGAAATTTGAGAACGAAAGTGTGGACTTGTCTCATACTATTCTAGTAATGTTGTTTACAGCATACCAACAAGCTTGCCAATTGGTTAACAAATATCGTGAGAAGGCCATGAAAGACGTGAATAGTGATGGAAAGTGTTCTAGGACAAGGTCAGGCAGATTATTTTCCGATCCCGAGGAATCTGATTCTGATACGACAACCGATTCCCCAAGTGGCGAGATGATGAAAGAACTATGCAAAATTTCATTAAATCCAAATTCTATTAAAACTGGTGCTGGTCTAAGTTGCTCAAAAGATTTTATGTCAATGTTGTCGTCAGACGATCAAGAAAATTACAAGAATGCATTTACAGTTCTGAGAGTTATACGCGAAACGATATGGAAAAAAATGCAGCCGCGTCTGCAGTGTGTCAAAGGCAAAAATGACAGTCCCGTTTTAGCAATTCCTTTGATGGTAAAGGACAGTGTCTATTGCGAGAGAAAGTTTGTGGTTGAATATGACTTTATATTTAGATGCAAAGTTTGTGGTTATCAACAGACAGACAGATACAAAAGGGTCCTACCAACATTTCCAAGTACCGGACCAAATTTTACGATGAGGGATCCAAGTTTTCTACGATCTTGTTTCAAGTGTAATGCAGAAAATCAACGAAGAGTAATGAAAATCAACAGGTACATATGTTACTAGTTTATCTTCTGATATAATGGTGTTGGGTGGTAAGTTTGGTTTGTCTAAAAATAGTTTTGTCGCGTGAGTTACTGTCATCACATTTCATTAGTCGTCAGTCAACTTTTCTCGTTTCATCCTTCTCGTCCAAATGGACATGATGGATACAAACGGGGCTGGAGTGGTCAAGAGTGTTTTATTTCTATTTTGATTGGAAATGCAACATGACGTCCAACCTTCCGATTGGCTGAAATTAATACTATTAAATCTTATGATTTATGGAATTATTGTATGGTATGAACATGATGAATCATGATGTACCTTGATTTAATATGTGACATCTGAGAAATGATATTTTTCCAGTCTGAAATCCAGTATAGCTGCTACTTCAATGCAGTGTTTATTAGAAGAGTGAAGATACCAAAGGGGTAATCAGAATCTGTAAATCGAAAGACAGACAACACAATGGCCAATATAAGGACAAATAACGACTTACAAAACATTACACATAAAACTAAAGATCGAGTATCATGCACCCCACTGAAAACCAGGGGTGAACTCGGGCACTCCGGAAGCGTTAACAGTTCCTGCTCCACTAGTGGCACCCGTTGTGGACAAGACTTTTTATGATGATACTTGATTAGCATACTGGAAATTTGAAGTTAGCTTATGGAACGCATACATGTATAAAGTGAGCATAAAGACTACATTTTTTTGTAGGTTGAGACTGGTTTTGACTTCTTTGATCAGATACATGTAGAAGTGTCATATATGATTACTCTCATTGCTTTGCCTCCATTGTCGTCATATAGTGGATAACCTGCTTAACACAGTATATTCTTTTCTTATGAACGAAAGGCCATGCAAGTCTTGCTCCATCATTTGGTGTCTGTCATGTGTAATCTATTCCTTGGAAACACAATATTTACAAAATGCAAAAGTTTATTTTGAGGTATTTGCTCCAACCCATTCTTTAAGAAAGGGTCCAACATGTTAAGTTTATACTCCTCTGCCTCAACCATGCATATGTCGACCAATTTTTAATTTTTTTTATTACTATCTTATTAAATATCTGAGAAAATTCAAACGCAAGTTGGATTTTTTTTTGGGGGGGAGGGAGGTCTTAGCTCCATCCATTATTGGAATAGAAGCCCATTAGCACAAAAGGAATGACCTTTTTAAATTAATTAGAATCAGAACAGTCATATATGCATTTTGTATGAAAAGGAGAAATCAGTTGTATTAATTTAAAGCACATTGAATACAAGTGTTGAAAAACAAAATTGAAAAGCACTACACAAAAACAAATAAGCAAATACCTACATGTGAACCAGTTGAGGGGTACAGGCTCCTGAGAGCCTCTGGTTTTAGGCCTTGTGTATGGATAAAGTTTAATTTCACCATATGTTAATTTTAGGAATATTTACTATAAAAGATTATTGTATTCAAGAAGAGTTTGAAGATACCAAACATGTAAACAAAATCCGTAAATAAAAGAAGAACTGACGACATTAACACAATGGCCAAAAGAAAAGGACAAACAATGATCTACAAAACATACACATAAAAATAAAAATGGAGTAACACGTACCCCACTAAAAACCGGTATATATTTATTGTTATATTAGTCTTCACGTTTTATGATTACATTCCTTGACCAACTATCATTTTTACTTATAGGTTGCCTGATGCCATGATGCTACATTTTGCCGAAGGTTTACCACACAACAATTTTAAGAAGTTACAGTTTTCTCAACATGGTTTGAAATATTGTGTGACAGGATTTGTGCAGTACAGAAATGACCCAGACCATTTTGTCACTTGGATACACCGTGTAAAAGGTAATATTTTTAGTAGATATTACAAATAGGCAAAAAAAAATGTGTGTGTTTACGGTCACCCGACCGACCCTATTTTTCAGCCGCCGTCGGACCCTAACTTTTTTATCGGCAATTATTCAACCCTAAATTTTGCTAGCGACCCTATCAATTTTTACACAGAATTCGGATAACCATTTTTGTTGTTTTATCAGAAGCAATGTTTTATTTATTCAACCGCTAGCTTTTTGTCGAAATTGAGAGCAAAGAAGGTAGAAAAACTGTGTAACTCGTCATAAAACAGCTTCAACAAATGACGGCTTACCAGAAATTTCGAAAATGAAATACCGGAACCGAGAACGACTATTTCCGGTTTGCCGATAGTTACCCAAAAAAAAATTTAATGCCGACCGACCGACCAACCCTAGATTTTTTTTTTACATGTGACCATAAACACACATTTTTTTTTTTGGCCATATCAAAAATATGTGATGTGGAAAAAATTTAACTAAATTATCAGAGTATTTAAGTTATACAGGATGAATTAAGATGAAAGGTATTTGGGAAAAACAAAATTTATTACATTGATATCCGTGAAATAATAAGATTTCCTAAGGGAAATAAAACTTTATTTCACTGCCTAGTGCTGGATGTTAGTTTCAGATTTTGTCACTATCGAAAATATTGTTTAGTGTCTTGACACAAAAACATGATCCATTTTGAGCGTATTATTACCACAAGCAAAACTCAAGCTAATAAATAGTATAAATACTTTTGCCTTCTGAATAACAAAAAAAAATCTCAAAGCAAGGATGATGATTCACTCGTGCGTTAACACATTCGTAGATTACAGTATTGTTTGGTTACTAATGATGTATTTTCGATATACAGAATGCAAGGGTAGTTGTTCTATAAATAGTGTTCTTGGAGCTATGCAAGGAAACAACTTTATTGTAGCTGAGGATGAAAAAGTTTGACTAATTACCAAACAAGCTTTAATGTTTTTATTATTGTACCACAAGCAATGTTGATGTGTTGAAAGACATTATTCCACCAATATCAACAAAACAAACAACTCACACCTTAACTTACTGAACACAAAAAAAGACCATGACATATGACGTTGGAAATCCAGGTCCTGGTTTGGGACAGGCACACAAATGGGGCGGTGTTAAACCAGTTCATGGGATCTCAACCCCCCCCCCCCTCTTGATAACTGTATCTCCTAATGCAGGGGTGTGGAATTGCCATTTCCGACTCGTACATAGAACCTGCCGGACAAGTAGATTTTTCTGGCTAGCTTGTCCGGGGACAAGTAAAGAGCAACAAATAAAAATAATTTCTTATTAAAGTATTCTGGAAAGACAATTTCTCAAATGATATTATGTCGTAAAATATTGACGGTTATATAGATAAATGTTTTATGTGTTTTTTTTTTAATTGGAAACGATCGCGTCAGTGGTGTTCCGAAAGCAGCTAAAAATAACCAGAATTGTTTTAAGTTCAAAGTTAAGTATTACGACCCAATTGCAATGATAATTGTACTGCATTTACTTAACGAAAACCGGGACCGTGTAACAGGTTTTTATTGATGTTCCGAATGCGACGTTTCCTTGCTTGTCATGACTTTTCATAAAAGAAAAGGGCCTAACATCCGTGAACATACATTGTATAATACAAATCGGATTGCAGTCATTACAATGGATAAATATTTAATAATAAAAAACACTGGGAAAGGTTCTGGTCACAATGAGAAAGTTAACAAACGCAAAACTCTAGCGGAAAATTACACACAATTTGAGGGTAAACGCCCAACAGCGGCAACAGACTCTTCAGTCAAAGTGGCTAGCCCATTTCTCATGGTTGCTGCTGGATTCTGATATTGTCTCATATTGCAATATCTACAGGAAATATTTGGATTTTCCTGACCGGAAATCATTAATGGTTATTGGCAAAATCGTGGACAGAATGGATACTTATGTCTTATATTCCCATGCCCATGGACACAACTAAAACGGTTTGATGGATAAAGCCATTGCCAAGGTTAATCAAAATGAACTTGATTGATATGAGAATTTTTTTCAACACAGCTTATTTTGTATCTAAAAACAACCGGCTATTCTTTGACTGGACATTCCTATCTGAAATTCAAATTTAAAATGGTCTTCATTTGGGCAGTGGTCACTTAGGCAGGGATGTTTGTGTTAACTTTATTAAAACTATATTTCAAATTTTACGCAATGATGTAATAGACAATATAAACAAGTTCAATTTAGTTAGCAACTGTGTTTTCAAGTATCAAATGTTAATATAAAAAACAGGACAAGTAGGATTTTGTCCGGACAAGTAACTTTTTTCAGATAACTTGCCCGGGGACATGTAGAATATTTAAGTATTTCCACACCCCTGCCTAATGAGATCTCAACCCTCCTCTCTTGATAACTGTATCTCCTAATGAGATCTCAACCCTTCCCTCTTGATAACTGTATCTCCTAATGAGATCTCAACCCTCCCCTCTTGATAACTGTGTCTCCTAATGAGATCTCAACCCTCCCTCTTGATAACTATCTCCTAATGAGATCTCAACCCTCCCCTCTTGATAACTGTATCTCCTAATGAGATCTCAACCCTCCCCTCTTGATAACTGTATCTCCTAATGAGATCTCAACCCTCCCCTCTTGATAACTATCTTCTACTGAGATCTCAACCCTCCCCTCTTGATAACTGGATAATAGTTTGCTACATAATTTAATTTTTCCATCACTTGTGCCATGCCTTAATTAATGTTGCACATTCTAATGTGCGAGGCATCTAGTATCCTGCATGTAAAAGCTGTAGCCACATACAATTAAAAATAGGATGTGTTATTGGTTTAATTGTACCTTTCGTAAATTTTTCAACTATATCATGATTACCTGCTTTAATTTTGGAGGAAATCAATGTTACGGGTAAGTGTTTAAAAACATTATAACGAGTAGATATATCTACACATATTTCTAGAATAACCTTCATCAAGTATGCTCACAGTTAATTTTGTACACTGGTTTCATAGTTTATCAGTAATATCATGAATATCTATTCTTTCTTAACTTATGATTATTATGTATATTTACAGACAATAAGTGGATGGAGTTCGATGACCTGAAATCTCCAATTTGCAGGTTTGAGTCGAGGCAACCAGATGTTGATCCAAAGCAGATACATATTGTTATGTGGGAGTCATTTAAGCAGTCCGAGATTCACGGTGAAAACTCTAGTCACAAGGCTTTGTTAAAGAAGGTAAAAATGGTAGCGGAAAGTAATATTGTTAGTAAATCACAATCAGTAGTAACAGACTCCAGCGGTAAAAAAGCATCTAATTCAATTTTAAGTACACACGTAAAAACATTAAATATTGATCCAATATTAGACATGCAAGTTAAAACAGAATCTATAATGACGTCAGGCTTGAGTGTTGACAAAATGAAAACTTCAAAAAATCATGAATTAAGGGAAGAACCATCAAATACCACTGATACAGGTTTGACGTGTCCAATACAGTCAAATTATCATGAAAATAACTCTGAAGGCGCACAAAAATCAGACTCGTATGAAAATTTATCAGTCAGTAAATGCATCGCTCCTCTTAATGGTATAGAACACAATGACGTTTATAGAGTAAGAACTGCGAAATGGAAAAGGAAAATAGAGAGGAAATTAGAAAAAGATCAACCACAGAGTCGATCATCACGATTAATTCATGACGCTTTGAAAAGTATGTCTGAAAAATCTAATATGTTTTTTGCTCAAAAAACGGAGAAGGAATATGATGATAAAAGGGAAGCTCTGGCAAAACTATGGCAACCCACGCCCGAAGTTGCCACAAAAATCAAGAAGGTGAAGGCAAATCATGAAAATAAAACACAATTTCAGAAAAAACTGGTTGACAATAAATGGAAGCCAGTCGATAAGATAAAATTAACAGAAAAAAAGTGTCGAGGGAAATTATCTCAGGTTGAGGAAAAAGTGGACATACCTGTGCAATTTAAGTCTGTAGGAACATCAAAAGTGGAGTTACCTGTATATTCAAAGTCTGTAGGAACACAAAAAGTGGAATTACCTGTACATTCAAAGTCTGTAGGAACACCAAAAGTGGAGTTACCTGTACATTCAAAGTCTGTAGGAACACCAAAAGTGGAGTTACCTGTACATTCAAAGTCTGTAGGAACATCAAAAGTGGAGTTACCTGTTCATTCAAAATCTGTAGGAACATTAAAAGTGGATTTACCTGTACATTCAACGTCTGTAGGAACATCAAAAGTGGATTTACCCGTACATTCAAAGTCCGTAGGAACATCAAAAGGGGGTTTACCTGTACATTCAAAGTCTGTAGGTACACCGTCCAATATTGAAACTGAGTCTATAAGCAAATCTAGAAAGTTAACAGATAAAAAACATAATTCGCTTTCGGCAAAACATGCTTGTGTTTCCAACATCCCGTCAAATAACAATTTAGGACAACGAAGAAATGGACATGGTGAAGAACTGGCAAATAATTTAAAAAATGTACCTATTAATTCGTCAAAACTACATACAAATAAAGCGGAACTGTCTAGTTATTGTTTGACAAAGTATATAGAAACGTGTTCAGAGCCCCTTGATAATGCACATTCGTCAGAACTGACAAACGGACTGTCAGAAACTGTATCAAATAGCCTATTGGACAATCAGGATTCTTATTCATTGACTAATTCTGAGGTTGATACAAATGTAAGCGATCATCTACAGGAAGCAAAAGGAACTGTTGTCCATGTTAATGGGTCCAAGTATAAAATTTTAAGTGCTCAGTTTCTCTCAAATAAATTTCAAAGAAACACTCCGTATTTTTCACAATTGAAAGAGAAATTTAATTTAATGCAAAAAATTAAAATGGATGACGATAAAAAAGAAATTTCGGGTGTAGCAAATAAAGATATTCTAAGACTTCGTAACGAAATACCAGCATTTAAAAGTTCTTCAAGATGTTCTAATGTTTCTCTCTCAGATGCACGTAAAACATTTTCTGGTTTTCGGTGCAAAACGTTTAGTAGTTTTAAATCTGCTTTAGTTTCTGATTCCAAAACAAGCTCACCAGCACCAAGTCCAACACTGAGCACAAAGAGTGAGATTGTAGCTCGACCAAAAAGAAAATTGTCCATTGACAATTTTATAACTGTTAAAAAATTGAAATCCCAGAAGTCAACGGAAAAGCCATATGCAATAAATTCAACAGGAAATTCGGAACGATCGAGTCCGAGTATGAATGGTGATACATGTATTCAAAACAATGAAAGCGACATTTTGCAAGATCTATACAATGTGCTCGACATTCCTATGAATAGCCGTGGTAATCCAGAATCACTGGACCTTTCTGCCATAGAGAACTCTAGTTGTCTTCAAGACATGGATGACTTTCTTGAGCAGTTGCTATAAGGAAAGTTTAGCATTTTAAGGTTTAAAGGGGGGAATAAAATACATTAAAATGTTAAACATTTTTTGTTACCATTTAATGGTAAGTTTTGTTGTAATAAAGTGGTAAGTATCCACCAATATACTTTGTTGAAGTAGTTTTAATGGGTGCCAAGCCAAATGATGCATGCCTTACAAATATTCTAGCTAGGGCTGAATGAAATAAAATTGTGTTTCTTGTAGCAGGGTCCAATCAAATTACATTTTCATAGGGCAAATGAGACCTGTGTTTCCACTAACTCGTTCGATCTTAATTTTTAGTGCCTACCCTTAATTTTTTGGTGCCATTTTCGGACAAGCACTGTTAAAATTTGAATTCTTGTCCTGTATAACCTCTAGGTGAAATTTTTTTTTAAAGTTTTGTACAACTGCCTACTATATTTTTTCAAAAAGATTAGCAGAAACATGGGTACATGTATTTTTATCTATGGCCTAATGGTGACAGCTTTGGTTGGTCAATGTAGTTTATAACAAACCAAAAAAGTAGGGATGGTGTGATGGGAAAATTTGAGACGGCATTTAATGAAAGTGTACATTTTTATAGATTACAGGAACCACACGTTTTATTTTGATTGGCCTCGACTGACATTACACACTATAATGAGAAAACAAAACACAAGTGAGAGGTTTGTTCTTCGTTCTGCGACAGTCTTGTACATATTAAACAGGATTGTAAAACCTGTATACAGTACAGTTAAGAGACGTAGTGTGATAAATCACTGTGATAGATGCATCACCCTTCTTAGTGATACTGATATATCTCTTGGTCTGTTTAATCTATTTACGTATTTTGATGTGCCTTTTGGGTGATAGTAAGTAACACTCTAAATGTAAAAGAAATTTTGAAGATATATTTAATAGAATAAAAAAAAAAAAACCCTTTCACCAAGATGAGTGATATGTCTTGTCACGGTGATTTATCATGGTATGTCTCTGACTGTACTGTACCTATCACACATGATATACAAGATATTATGACTTATTGTTTGACTGGTCATATTGACAAAATATGTGAAACAATGCATATGGTTTAATATAAGAAAAGGGTACATTCAGCTAGAGAGATTGAAATCGACAGTTAAAGTATGAGGTGATTCTCTATTGAATGACTTCTTAGATAGAAAACAATTTTTTTTTTTATTTGTGCCATATTTGAGGTAGACTGTATAGATTTGTTGACGTCAGTAATTATACCGCCATACAATACACATGGTTTTATATTTCCTCTAGAATTTATGATACCGCAGTATTTAGAGGTAAAACCTCGGTTTATTATGCAATGTTATCGTGTACATATAGAGTTATCAATACCGCCATACAATACACATGGTTTTATATTTCCTCTTGAATTTACAATACTTTGAGTTCGAGGTAAAACCTTGGTTTATTATGCAATGTTATATACAGTATATGTAGTCATCATTACCGCCATATAATACACATGGTTTTCTATTTCTGCTTGATTTTACGATGTTTCGATACTTTGAGGTCAAACCTCGGTTTATTATGCAATGTTATATATACATGTACATCAATACCGCCATTAGATACGCATGGTTTTATAATACCACTTGAATTTATGGTACTTTGAGGTCAAACCTCTGGTTGTTAAAAAAAACATATGTGTTGTTATATATGTTAAATTATTGTAGAAAATGAGTCCAGTATTAAAAGTGTATTTTAAACACTTTACCACATGTGTTCAATGATTGTAAAATGTTATTGATTTTTATTTTTTAATGTTAATATTTTGTACACTTGTTATTTTACAGCTCAAGAGTTGTTTTCATACATGTCTTTCATACATATTTTTTGTAATAAATCAAAAAAAGCAAAAAAATTGGATTAAGATGTTTCCTTTCTGGCTTCTAAGGAAAAAGCCAACAGTCAGAGTGAAGCACATGCATGTTTGCCAGCATGAAAGAGACAGATGGATCTACTCGAAGCTTGCCATGGCTACAGACAGTTTGGTGAGTAAGCCCAGGTTGTTTTCATCTTGGGACCAAACATTGCACGTCTGTCCAATATAAGAAATAGGAATTGGTCTGGTCACTTCACAGTAACTTATAACTTATTTGCAGCCATGAATACTGTCTCAGCTATAAAATAGGCGTGGTAATAGTAAAAAGTGAATTAAATGGCCGTCGTATATTATTTTCAATGAAAGCAGGTGCTCCGTATACACAAATTTTGCCACAAGACTTCAAACTTGGCATCCAGAAATGATTGGGAGTCTATTTAAATCGTAAGAAGGGATATCATAGCAATGTAGCATAATACGGAAGTGCAAGAATGTGTCTGTTTTATACCAGAAATAGCATTATGTACCATTTCTGACGAAGTACATATCACAACTGCAGCAATAACAATACTTGGCATATGTGTCGTAGGAAAATTGGGTGTCCAATATCATGGTGAATAAACAACGACAAACTAACGGAAAACGAGAGTCGGAGGTGAAGGAAGACATCATATTTTTACGTCAAATTATTTCTTCCTTTTAATGGAATTTTTTTTTCTTCCAAATATGATTTTCCAGATAACTGCCATACGAAACAAAAAACTTCGGCATAACCATTTTTATGACATCTTTTTGACCAATCAAGTTGCCTCAATTCAATGATGCTTTGGTTTTAATTTTCATTTCGATGCTTCTTTTTTTTTCTTTTTCTTTTTTGCAGAAAGCAATTTTCATTGGTTCAAAAAATGATAAGTTAGGTTATCCATGTTATGAACATGAAGAGATTTGAAAAGTTTGAAGTACCGGGGGTAGATTATATCTATTTTTAGATATACAACTTGTATTTTCTATTAATCTTGGCTCGGAACTAGATACAGAATCAAATGGTTTAATGTATACGGTACATTAACTGGAATTGTCAGAAAATATATCCTTATTCTTCAAAGAGGAAAGAGATGATTTAGTTATCCTTTATGGATACCATCCGTACATCAGTTGTCATGACTACAAGATGTACACAAGTTCTACCAAATACTGACAGCCTTCAATAGATTGAAAGTTATGTCTGTATTATAAAACTTTCCATTGGACCATGATGTCCAGTTTGTTTACGAGGGCCCGGGTGGCTCAATGAGTTAGGTAGTTGGATTACCTAACAACTCCTACAAGCCTATCACCAATATGACGTTGGTTAGCACCGGCTTTGTAAATTACAAAAAAGGATGCACTCGACTCCCAGCTGCAAATGATAAAGTTTACCAGTTGCATGCCCATGGTCGGTGGTTCTCTCCGGGTAGTCCGGCTTCTTCCACCACTAAAACTGGTCACCATGATTTAGCTGGAATATTGCTGAAAGTGGCGTTAAACACCCAAAAAAAATCAGTATTAATCACAATCCAGTTTGTTTGCTATTTCAAGGAAAAGAATCCTGACTCTGCCTTCATTGTAACATATGTTGTGATGACCACCAGCTTACAGGTACAAGTCAGGTCATTTTTGTCACAATGTTAGTGAATTATTTCCAGAATCTACAATACCCAAATTCCACATGTGGTAAATTGTGCAAGACAAATAATTATGCTTAAAAGGTCAATCGACCTGAACCATTGACATGAAGGAAATTTTTATTTTCCATTTTATCAAACGACCCACTGTTGATTGTTGACTATTGACTGATACCTTGACATTCCTCAGGATGAGCACCGGTCATCTGGCCCAAGACCAGTAAAACTTTGTTTGGACCAGTAAATTTTTCCGTTTTTATTTAGAAATATATGAAAATCCAAATTTTCATTTCGAGGACTGCCTTGACCATATATATGCTTCATGAAAACAATGATTAAAAGACAAGAGTTACATATATTTAGGTGAAAACAAATTTAATTGAACTTTGACCTATTGGTATGGGGACAACTAGCTATTTATCCACCACTTGCAAGTTAGGTCAGTTTTAGTTGACAGCTTTTTGAATGTGTACATGTTCATTTAAAACCTTGACATGAACGAATGTTTGAATTGACCTTTGACCTGTTGATGATGTGACAAATTATTACCATTGACCAACAACATGGTGTTAATAGCATAATACTTAGATTGATATGTGCACATGTAATCAATATCACCACGAAAGACTGTTTATTTTACACCTGTGACGAGGTGTACTTGAAGCAACTTTATGTAATGAAAAGTTTGCATGGGTGGGTGGTTTCCGAGAATTTCGGTTTCCTCCACCAATAAAAATTATCAAGAATAATTTTCTTTGTTGTTTGTTGATGATGTCAGCCGTTGTTGACATTCATGTAAATGACATCGGGGGCTACGTTTCTGGTACAATGTACATTTTCAAACTCACCTCTTTAAATATTATGTCAATTTTGGTTGTTTCCTTTAATATCAAAAGCAATATTATCAATTCAATGTTGAAGAAAATTACTAAAGTGTTCAGAAATATTTTATCGTGGATATGACTTGTTAGTACATAGAAGTAAATATTCATATCTCAAGCGGGAAACTGTTGGATAAATTAAAACTGTGTCTAAAGTAGGAAAGATATCTGTATGGCATTCGTCATTCTATTCTTCACTAGCTAACAAAGAAGGAGATGTATTGCTCTCTTTTAACGGAGAATGGATATATATAAAATTCGGTGATGTGAAAATGAACTACGACTTTATCAGCAGCTATGTCACCAAGAGCATGTTAAGATGGAAATTCAATATCATGGCGTCCGTCGGCCTGTTATGTTTGACCACAAAGATGGAAATTCAATATCATGGCGTCCATCAGTCTGTTAAGATGGAAATTCAATATCATGGCGTCTGTCGGTCTGGTAAGATGGAAATTCAATATCACAGCGTCCGTCGGCCTGTTATGTTTGACCACAAAGATGGAAATTCAATATCATGGCGTCTGTCAGTCTGTTAAGATGGAAATTCAATATCATGACTTCTATCGGTCTGTTAAGATGGAAATTCAATATCACGGCATCCGTCGGCCTGTTATGTTTGACCACAAAGATGGAAATTCATTATAATGGCGTCTGTCGGTCTGTTAAGATGGAAATCCAATATCATGGCTTCTGTTAAAATGGAAATTTGATATGGCGTCTGTCGGTCTGTTATGTTTGACCACAAAGATGGAATTTCAAACAATATGGCGTCCGTCAGTCTGTTAAGATGGAAATTCAATATCATGGCGTCTGTCAGCCTGTTATGTTTGACCATAAAGATGGAAATTCAATATCATGGCGTCTGTTGGTCTGCTAAGATGGAAATTCAATATCATGGTGTCCGTCGGCCTGTTATGTTTGACCACAAAGATGGAAATTCTATATCATGGTTTCTGTCGGTCTGTTAGATGGAAATTCAATATCATGGCATCCGTCGGTCTGTTAAGATGGAAATCCAATATCATGGTTTCTGTCGGTCTGTTAGATGGAAATTCAATATCATGGCATCCGTCGGTCTGTTAAGATGGAAATCCAGTATCATGGCATCCATCGGTCAGTTATGTTTGACCACAAAGATGGAATTTCAAACAATATGGCATCCGTCGTTCAATTATGTTTGATCACAAAGATGGAATTTTAAACAATATGGCGTCCGTCTGGCTTTAACATTTTAGCACAAAGATGGAAATTCAAACACAATGCATCCATCTGTTCTATGTTTGATCACAAAAATGGAAATTCAATATGGCGTCCGTCTGTCCTATATTCAATCACAAAGATGGAAATTCAATATGGCATCTATCATTCTATATGTTTGATCACCAAAAATGGAACTTCAAAAGTATGGCATACATTGGTTTATTTTCACAAAGATGAAGTTGTGAAAATCTATAGACCAAAGATCATATAATGTGTTGTCATTCTGTTCGTCTGTTCACAAAGATGAAGATGAGAATCTTTTAAAGCATTCATTGCTAAAACACAAAAGACTGGACAAAGACAGGAATATGAAATGAAAATGCATCTTTCATCATCGTCGTCAAATCATATTTTTAGTATTCAACACGAAAAACTGAAGATTTGCATTCATCATTTGAGAATTACCATGTTAACTTTGCTATAAAGATGGAAATTCAATCCCATTGATCATGACAGTCTTAAGTATCTTGATGAAACTACATGTAAATATCAAAAATTGTAAGATATTTACAAACTTTTTTTCAAATTCAGATGTGCTAAACAACATTATTGTTACTTAGAAACACATTTTTTATTGAGCTGCTTATTTTTTTTATATTTAAATTTGTATGAGAAAATTCATAGCTTATCATGCTTTAGATATGTGGTGGTATGATATGCTAATATAATATATTTATCAGAAGATAATTGAGATACATAGTTTTAAAAGAATCAGGGGCATATTTCTAGAGTTTAGCTTTTAAAGCTGTGATATAGGTATTGCTTTGTAACCAAACAGCTTTACCCTATTGTATGGCAGTGTTGTTGTTATACGTACATGTACATGTAACATGGCATTTTGTTATTTCATGGTTTATTTCAAGTTAAAAGTTACCATTTATGTTAAAGTTGCATTTACCTGACAAGAAATTCATAACTGGAAAAAGGTGCAAAAATCTTAAACTTAATTTAAAAAAACCCCATTTAAATCAAGTTTGTGGAAGAAGCTTCTATTGAATTAATATTTAGTACAAAAGTACTGCATCTATTTATTTTTTTGTATGGAGTCTCTATAGGTCACTCTCAAACTGTCCAGGTTCATTTTGATTTTTTTTTTTTAATATATAAATAAAATGTACAGCTGAATATATCAATTGCAACTACATGTATTGCATATTAATTTTTATAAATCTTTCTTCTAGTCAATAGAAATATGCATTTCACCCCCCCCCCTTTTCTAATTATAAATTTATGACATTCAGTATATTAAACTACAATGTATTATTACTTGAAATAGTTAGGGTTATGGTGTTAAACACCACATTCAATAATATTTCAATGTTAAAAATGGGGCTACAAATTTAAACATAGCAATATTTTCAGTAGTTATCAATAACAGTCCCGTTGTCTGGTCAAATCATCTTCATATCACCAATCAACACATGAGGCAATCTGTAATTGTTTGTTGTAAAAAAATCTAAAGAATTATTTTCTTTGCATTAAAGTTGAACCTAAAAATAAAAATAATTGGGCCATCTACCTAGCTACTGCCCACTTACAGCAAACAAACAATTAATGATTGCCTTATGACATATCTATAGACTTTGTTGTTCCTTTCCTATGGGTATCTTTAGGACAAAGTAACATAGCTGGTTTTCATCCGAGTTGAATAAATTAATGATGGATTCATTTTGTGGTCCTCCTTAGAATTGACAGATTTAAAATTTGTCCTAAAAAAATGGTAGCCTTATGCCTTTTTAGCTCACCTGACCCAAAGGGTCATGTGAGCTTTTGTCATCACTTTGCGTCCGTCGTCGTCCGCGTCTGTAAACTTTTCATACTTTCTTCTTCTTCTTTGAAACCACTGAACTGATTTGGACCAAATTTTGCAGAAATGTTCATTGGGAGGTCATCTACTAAATTTGTTATTTTGGTGCAGATCGGAAATCCAACATGGCCGCCAGGGCCAATAATGTGTTCTGATTGGTTGAAACTTTGAAAATCTTCTT
>MJUT01015859.1:59060-72415 GCA_002080005.1 Gigantidas platifrons | reverse complement strand
AAAACCTTTTTGTGAGAAACTACTCAACAAATTGAATATTTTGCATTATATGAATGTTACTTGGAAGGTTCTACACCTGATCTATTATTTTGGTGCAGATTGGAAATTCAAGGTGACCTCCATTGACGGATGAAGTTTAACATACCAGTAAGTCCTTTACCAGAATTGTAATTTTGGTGCTGATCGGTAATTAAACATGGCTGCCAGGGGTAGATAATGTTTTCTGATTCGTCAATCTTTAAAAATCTTCAGGTCAGAAACTACTGATTCAATTGAATTTGTTTTCTGGTGTGAATGATCTATGGATGGTCCTCTACCTAAATTGTAAATTTGGTTCCCGATTGGAAATTCAAGATGGCCACCATAGACGAACAAAGTTTAACATAGAAGCCTACAAGACCCAATGGGAATTTGTACTGAGTTGTTCTTCTCAGAAAGTACCAAGCCAGTTGACTTGATTTGTTCTATGCTGCTCCTATCTGCAAACAGAAAGAATTGAAAAATATGCTTGTTGATAACCTTCTTCAAGAATTAAAACTTAAGCAGTCTAATATACTTACCATGGGAGATTTTAATTTTGACTAGGTTTTCAGAATTTATGGAGCACACATTCAATAGTAAGCAAATTGTGTCTTAAGTGGCAAGAAAATATGAATCTTTGTTAGACTTCACGTTCCTAAGGATTTACCCTGCCAATTATTACCAGGTGAGTGATGACAGGCTCTCCAGAGCCTCTAGTTTCAATATTAGTATTATTTTTTCTCCTGGTTTTGGCTCTAATATTAACCAGGAGCGAAAATGATACCATATTATTACATTCCTTAGTCTTTGTGATTTATTTCCATTGGAAAATTAGATAAGCTCATGCCCATATTTATACAAATATATGTGAATCCCAGCCAAGGAAAAATGTTTGTTCATTGATACAGGCCCTGATGCCACAAAACTTTTTCTTTGCTGAGCAAACTTGTTTGCTCAAATCTGTGTTCTCAGCCAATCAAATTTGAGTATTTCCTTATTTGAGAATATTCTCAGACTTAAGTAAATTCTCAAGTTTTATGGCACCGCAGGTCTGCAATTGCCTGTTGTAGGTAACAACTTTACACTTTTATTATACCCCCACTCGTAGAGAGGGGGCTATATTGCAATCACCTGGTCCGTTTGTCCGTCCGTTCACACTTTCGTAACAGATATCTCGGCTTCTACTGGAAGAAATTATTTTTATATTTGATATATGACTTTGGCATAGTGACTTGTACCGTGTCTCCCCTTTCCAGGTTTACCGCACATCTACTTCCTGTTTACCGTGCGACTTGCTTATGAACGAGTGGGGGGTATTCTTAGCACGACGTAGCGTGCAACATCTTGTTGGGAACAGGTTGTCTTAGTTTAATCCCACTGTAACAATATAGGAAAAGACTACAAAATAATTCAGACTGTCATTCTTGCTACCCCTCTTGTTTTTGGTTTTCTTTCTTAATAATTAAATGGAGCCATTTGCTGGGAAAAGAATTCCTCCTATACCTAGCTTGTTTTTTTTTTAGAACCAGATGTAAATTCTATATTAAACTTAATTTCCTTAAGTAATCCTAGTTAACAAATCATAACATTATTTCAATGTTGCAATCAGAGACATAATCCAATACATCTGTGTTCTCCTTAATCAACTCCTCCATTTTGTTTATTCTACAATGGCAGGTCGAATTTTCAAAGTTAGCTGGCAGTGCGCACTCTTCGTGTTAGTAAAGATGGAGCAATTTTAATTGTGGTTTCGGAGAAGAACGGGATACACATTTTTGTCACAAAAGTTGATCTTTGGTGGTATTTGTGTCTATTTTCACTTTCAGCAATTTTGGCTATATCATTGTATATGGTGATTTAGGGAGGAAAAGTTTGAGATTTAAGGGGATTCCTGAAATATTTGTTTCGGATTCAATTATTGTCTGAAATTAAAAAAACAAATCTCAGAAACTACAAATCCAAATGATTGTTACATAGTACAAATGGTGAAAGCAAAATCGTCAATAATAGATACCTCATTTGATATTGTTCCTATGGAGACAAGAAAAAACATTGCGGTGATGCATGGGCCAACAGTGCGTGAACAATCGATTAAGTGAGGTTTTTATTCAGAGCGACTGTGGAAACTACCCAGGATCGACATCGATAACCTTAGTCGATCTACAGAGGAACATAAGACAATTAAATATCTTTTAGAAGAATAGTATGTGTATTTTTAGTGTTCAAATATATTGCATGTCCGTTTCGAAGATTTAGGAAGCGATTATGAATCTTGTTAATTTATTGTGTTGCTCTCAAAAATGTTTCCCCCGTGATGTCTACAAATGTGCTCACAAAAATGGTTTTCCCCGTGACCACAGGGACTTGCTCTCGGTCAATAAAAAGATCGACTATCCACATATATATTCTAGTGTATATATGAGGATAGTCGATCTTTCTAGTGACCGGGAGCAAGTCCCTGTGCCGTGACGTCTGTGCTCGCAAAAATGGTTTTCTCCGTGACTTCTACAAACGTGCTCGCAAAAATAATTTTGAACGGTCATGGTGAGTAAATGCTGAACTTTGATTTTTCTTTTGATGTATTGTTGAATTCTTTGAAAATAAATCATCCAAAAATTGTGTTTTCCTTTCTCATATTTCTGTATTTTTTTCCACATGAACTTATGTACACCCAATAACAAAATGGCGATAAAAAAAAAAACAACTTGAGTTGTCTAGTCTCACTGTGCAAAACACAAAAATACAAGGACATACTTATTTAAATGTTACCAATTTGTTTATGCGGGTCTTCCTTAATTGTCTTTACTTAAATAGTTATTTTACTGCCTGGATTTACGACTATGACTTTTATTTTGTATAAGATAAGATGATATATTTTATTTCCAATTAATAAGGTCGCACAATGAGCAGAATCATGTGCAATGATGGTTCATATACATGTACAATGTATAATATACACATCTATACATTGCTTTTTTTTTACTAATAGTAAAATAAATACAAATTTTATCAAACTTTCACACAATTGAGGGCTAATGTCAGCACCACATATGATATTGTTTTAACCAAGAACAGTTTTAATATTGAAAGTTATGTACAACATACAAACTGATAAACAAAATCCTTAAAATTATACAGAAAATGAAGAGAAAAAAAATGCAAATTGTGGACATTCAGTAAAAAAAATTGTTTTTTTATTGCATTTTGCAAGACCTTAATGTGTCAAATATGGGATGTAAATTTAAACAGAAATATACTACACAAGAAGGTACTATGGATGTAACATGATCATGTCTAGTTGTTGAAATACTTTTATTTTTATTTATTTATTTGTGTTGTGTAATGAGTTTATATATATGTACATGTAATACATTGGTATACTGTGGATTAACTAATTTTCACTGGTATTACTTTTCGTGGCTTGGTGGAAAATTTGCGGTATTCGTTAACATTTGAAATTGTACAGAACTCATGTTTCTTTTAACTAAATTTGTTTTTCGTAGTACAACGAATTTTGTAGTTTGGCGACACCCACGGAAATCGCGAAAATTGATACCAATGAAAATTAATTTACAGTAGAATGACAACAAATCTATACAGTCCCTTAAATATGTTAGCAGATTGGACCAGAAGAAAGGACTGGTCGAAGAGGTTTTGAGAAAAGAAATGATGCGACTACCATAAGAATATTTATTGACCTTGTCGCAGAGCTAAGGATTGGTCGATAATGCTTTGAGAGAGAGAAAAAGGGGGGGGGGAGGGGTGAATTCCAATAATTCGGATATAGAACAATAATATATTAATTGAGCTAGTTGTTGGGTCCAAATTGGACATACAGTCGTATAATAAAACAATTGAACCGCTCATACATTTACAAATATTATGCAGTCCAACACCAAAAACACTGATTTGGATTATATGAACGGTCTATACACGAGGAGAGAATATTCTACTAAACAAAGAAATAGGTCAGTTACGATATGACATTACACTAGCATATAGTTGCCAACCTTTCCGGAAAATGGGGGCCGTTTCCGCATTCCGGATTTTACCGTGTCCATTCCGGATTGACCCGTCAATTTGAAAAAAGAAATGTTCACTAAAATAAAGTTGATATTGAAAGAAGTTTGAATAAAATGTAGGAGCATGTCGAACATAATGGTTCATTTATTGATTCCTTATACTTAAATCGACTTATTGTGTATGCCCGTACAAGATTTGTGAAGTTTACATGACTGAACTGTTGGAAACCGGATTAATAGCGTAACCGGAAGTAAACGGTTTTTGGTTTTATAGTATATAAAACGAAAGATTTTAATGGATTCCGCAAAATAATGGCAATTTCCGCATTTTCAAAGGCCTGGTTCCGGATTTGGGTAAGTTGGGGTTGGCAGCTATGCACTAGGGTGTATATACTAAGTGTGCAAGCTCCAATTAAAAAAAAACAAAAGTCTTGTTTCTGTCCATTTTTAAATAAATATATCTAACATACGACAATGGCAAACCACCTACATATTTCAGTGTAATTGATTGATTGATTGATAAGTTAACGTCCAGTGAGCCATTTTTTCAGCTATATTCAGGACGAGAATAATTTAAACGCCACAGGACTCGAAACAAAGAAATGTTATGGGTAGGGACGGAGAATTTTGCCAGTGCAACAGGTCTCTTATAGTTATGGACTACTCATAATGAGCTGTTACACTGGGTTCTTTAACGTGCGAAGAGGGTGGCAATTTTTCGACACGGGACCTCGGTTTTATTTACGTCTCGTTCGAAGGACGGGTTGGTTGTCAATTTATACATCCCGCACAACCGACGGACGCCCCTTCAAGCTGAAGAAGCTCTTGGTCCCATTTCTATACCCCAGTGTAATTGATGTCGGAATACCAAAGTAATGATAATTTTGCTTGGATATTATCCTTTCAGTCATATTGTGGTTTCTTTCATTTCCATGCAATGTCTGAACGCGGACATATCTTTGGTACTTTGTAAGGGCACTCGCCGTGTGTGCACAGGATCACGGGGTTTGCTCCCCAATCCTGTCAAAACCAAATTCTAAAACTTAAATTGGTGTTTCCTAGCTAAGAATGCACCTGGAAGGAGACGACGACTGATTGACTGGAGTCGGGGATGATTAGCCCGAATGGAGCGATGGGTTTATTTGTGAGCAAACATTGCACAAATCTACCAGGTCACGGTGTATTCTAGAAACCAATAACTAACCAGGTGAGCGAATAAAGGTTTTGTGTGGTATCGTGTCTATTAATTTAAGGATTTATGTACTGATTTAGGGAAGCGGCCAAAAATCTTGGATATTTTATCGAGATAGTGATGCCCTGATCCGAAAACTTGTGAGAAACGTTATACAGAATAATGCAGACAAAAATATGAGTTGCATTCTCGTCATTTGGCGTCCGTCGACTAAACATTAAAAAAAAACACTTTGAATCGATCTATTCTTTAATGATCGACTGGCATTACCCGAGAAACATTTGCACTGTTACTATTTTTGGAACGGTGGTAAAACGAACCTACATAGCCACTAACAGCACCATGCCAAATCCATCTATCCTTTTTGAGAGCCACAGGGGGTGGGGGGCTCATTTCCTACCAATTTTAAATTAAATATAAATAGTAGATTCATTTGTTAAACTAAATTTTGCGTTATGCTGATTTTGGACGAAATTTGGGATCATTTAGACAAAAGTCTTTTGGAAATATTCTTTTAACAAATATTGTTGGGGATACTTTTTATACCCCCACTCCCCGAAAAGGGAGGGGGTATATTGTTCTAACTCTGTCCATCCGTCCAAGATATTTTTCTCAGTAACTATTGATGGCAGAAATCTGATATTTGGTCACAAGCTTCATATAGGTATGCCATATTGTGGGAAGCGTTTTTGGACCCGTCATATTCCTACTTCCTGTTTGCCGACTTAGTTGGTTTTTATACATATTGAACATATATGCACATTTTTCTCAGCAACTATTGATGGCAGACATCTGATATTTGGTCACATGCTTCATATATGTATGCCATATCGTTGGAAGCGTTTTTGGACCCATCAGATTCCGACTTGATTTTTATACACATTGAACATGTATGCCCATTTTTCGTCACATTTTTCTCGGCAACTATTGATGGTAGAAATCTGATATTTGGTCACAAGCTTCATATAGGTACTCCATATCGTGGGAAGCGTTTTTTGACCTGTACGATTCCTACTTCCTGTTTGCCGAAGAGCGGGGGTATCATAAGTGAGCATTAGCTCACATTTCAATTTCATCTTGTTTAAAACTGTGTCGGATGAATCCGCCCTCAAACTTGGCTGCCATTATTAAAATATTTTTTACTGACAAAAACAGCGGTTTTTTTTTCCTGTAAAATGGAAGATTTATGGTAATGCATGTTTCCCAAATATACAAATTTGAACTTGAAAAAATACATTTACAAGTCCTTTAAACCATTTAATCACACTAAACCCCATTTGTATGAGGTTGTCCTTTTCGAGGTGGGGCAGCCTGGCCATTCTTTCCAAGATGACTACCGTTATTGAAAATATAAATTTCTACAAGTGGTAAAAATTGCTTTATTTTAGTCTGAAATGGTTCTTCTTCTTCTTCCATTAGTGTGCATAATTCCTCTGGAACATTATCGCACAGTTGACTATGTACACGTGAAGGAGGGTCGGCTAGTGTATTTACAAAAATTTACAGGTGCAGGATAAAACGATCTGGTTAAAAACATCCGAGGCTGGTCTAGTGGAAGCTGGAAGCAATCCCTCCCTTGAAAGCCTCTAGGGATTGCATTCTTGTAAAATCTGATGGAAGACTGTTCCAGAGTCTGATGGTAGATGGGAAGAAGGAGTTCTTATATGAGTTGACACTTGTGAATGGTAATAGGAACCTCATTTCATTTCCTCTTGTTCTTACACCGGTTGGTTGTAAATAAGGTGCTGATGGTAGTGCGACCAGTTGATGGATAACTCGGTATAACATGGTGACTTTGGATTGTTGTCGACGGGTGATGAGGTCGTTCCACTTAAGTTGGTGAAGCATAGATGATACACTGCTTGTTCTTCTATAGTCACCGAGTGTGAAGGGTGCCGCTCTTCGTTGTACCGCTTCGATTTTACAAATATTTGTTTGTGTCCACGGGTCCCACACAGTGGCCGCATATTCTAGCTGTGGTCTTACTAGTGTCTTATAGCATGTTGATTTGACATCAGCTGGACACGATGATGGGTTCCTGCGTAGGAAGGCTGTGGTATTGTTTGCCTTCTTAGTCATGATGTCAATATGACTGTTCCATGATAGTGTATTATCGATGGTAACTCCAAGGTATTTTGCTCTGTTAGTTTCATGTAATACTTGGCCATGGATGGTATATTTGGCATCTATGATCTTTTTCTTGTTTGTGATTCTGATGATTTCACATTTGTCGGGATTAAACAACATCAACCAGTCTTTCTCCCACTGCTGTAAAGTGTCAAGGTCGTTTTGTAATGACACTGCATCATCCGTAGACTTGATGGTACGATACACCAGACAGTCGTCAGCAAAAAGTCTGCCGGTGGCATTAACGTTAGATAACAGGTCGTTTTTATATAAACCAAGAACAGCAGTGGGCCAAGTATTGTCCCCTGAGGTACACCTGATGATACTGGTGATGAGTTGGATTTGGCTCCATCTAATATTACCTGCTGGTTTCTGTTTGCCAAGAAACTTTTAATCCATGACAAGGTGTTACCACGGACTCCATAGTGATGTAGTTTTGCTGCCAGTCTCTCATGTGGGACTTTATCAAATGCCTTGCTGAAATCGAGTAGAATGGCATCAATCTGACTTTTGGAAATTAGTCCCGCAGCAAGGTCTTGTATGGTCAAAATCAGCTGGCTTTCGCACGATCTTTTCTTTCTGAAGCCGTGTTGTTTATCAGACAGTATGCTATGGCTCTCAAAGAATTTCATTAGATGGCTGAATATTATGTGTTCCAAGGTCTTTCAACAAATTGATGTCAATGATACCGGTCTGTAGTTTGAAGGTTTGCTTTTGTCTCCCTTCTTAAAAATTGGTGCTACATGAGCCGTTTTCCAGTCATCTGGTACTGTGCCCCTTTCTAGTGATGTTTGAAAGATTAGGGTCAGTGATGGTGTTATATATGTTGCCATTTCTCTCAAGAAGCGTGTGGACAGTTGGTCTGGTCCCGTAGCCTTGTGTGGATTGAGGTTGAGAAGTAGTTTCAGAACACCTTTTCCAACTATTATATTCGGTGCATCTGGTGTCTTACTAGTGCCCAAGTTTGGGATGGTGCTCGGTTAAACATGTATTCCTTGTTTTTCAGAAGTTTGTCCTTTTACCGAATATGCAACAAAACTGTATATATGTATAATTCATTGCGTACGAACAGTTTTGTTTTTTTCAGGAATCACCATCGCCAGGATCGCTGACGATGGGCATGATTCTTCACAAAATACAACATTTTATAATTAAATCTCTGCAATCATTTAATCAAATTAAAGCAACATCAGCTGACGTGGTTCCAATGCAAACGTTGGTCTTAACAACCGATCTACCCTCTATTAAAGATGGTCGCTGTTGCTAAAAATGGAGTGAATGAGTGATTGTTGCTTAACGCCAATTCACCAATTTTTCAAACTATATGGCGAGAACAAGTTAATTTTCAATGAGATGATGATGAGGTCCGCTTTGTTCTAGACCAACACGCTGAGTTGGGTTTATATAGTGCTAGCTCACTGAAACAACAGTCCGCGGGTAGATATATGACAATGTCGCTCCACTCGGAACACATTATTCTGATTCCAAGCCGGTCAGTCTGCTCTTTCTCCTTAATGGTGTATGTTTAGCGGAGAAGCCACAAATACCAATTGTATAGTCTTTGATTTGACTCGAACACGCTAACCGATACGGTTGCTAAAAATTGAATTGTCATTAAATGTTCAAACTTGTGTTTGCAAGTTGAATTGTATCTAACCGCATCAGTAGGTAATGGTTTGATCCCCGTCATGTCCAACCAAAGACTATAAAATTGGTATTTGTTGCTTCTCCGCTAAGCATGCAACATTAAGGAGAAAGAGCAAAGACTGGTTGGCTCGGAATCGGGACAATGTTTCCGAGTGGGGCAACATGTCTATCCGCGGACTGTTTCAGTGAGCTAGCACTTTAAAAATCCAACTCGGCGTGTTGGTCTAGTACAATGTGGACCTACTCGTCATTTCATTGAAAATTAACTTGTTCTCGCCATGAAATAGCTGAACAATTGCTGAGTTGGCGTTAAACAACAATCTCAATTCGGCCAATATTAACAAAACGAACAACCACCTCTCGTCTGAACCCCCCCACATCATATGACATTGGAAAACCATGTTCTGGCTTGTAAGCTATTCTCAATACTGATTTATTATTTCGGATGCGAAATTTAATTGTTCGATCATTCGGAAATGGACAAAATATCAGCCTAATATATTTATAGTCCGTCAATCTTTTATTGTACAGGAGTGTTATAGTGAAAACAACAGGTACATGTAACTAAAACTTATTTAGGTAATTATGTGTTGCTGACGTGGGTGCAATAAACGTCTTATAGTCTGAAATGGTCGCTCCCCTATTAAGTATGGCTATGATCTTAGCTTGTTAATATACATTTTGTGTAATAAAGTTCAGGTTAGATCATGGCCTCGTTCCAGACAATGGTACGTTAAGTGTTTATTTACGTCCATTATTTAATTGGGTTTATTTTTTAGCAATAATTGTTTTATTAATCTCTAGATCCAAACTGAACTGGTGAAATCTTAAGAAGTAGATTTACTTATCAATGATATACGATTGTATTATATCTAATACATATATTGATGGATCGGTCAAAGCTCCCAAGTTTGTTTCCTTCTTGCTATTAGATAGATATATAAATTGGTGGTGGACATTAGAGGAAATAAAAATGAAATTTTGTTTCCCATGAAGTTGAGTAACTTGAAGCATATTTGTTTTGTTGAAAGGTTTGAAGGTGCTAAAGTTGTCATTCGGAGAACAAATATGAACAATAACAAATGACACACAATGGTCGACCAAGTATTACACAGAAAACTAAAGATTGAGCCACGCGAACACCACTGAAAATGGGGGAGAATTAGGCATATACGGACAGAATTTTGAAAATGGAGTAATATTATAGACCGTCTAGCCACTCGGTCTCAATAAACTATTGCTTCCTTTTTGTCAATATACATTATTATTTAGAACACGGGGTGCTCTGTGGGTTAAGCCATGAGAACTGTCACCAGTATCTAGTTGGACAACGCAAATCCCGCCAAAAAACAAACTCCGGCGGGTTTGGTTTGGTTGGTTTTATGCTGTTTAACGCCACTTTCCACAATATTTCAGTTATATCGTGGCTGTCCGTATTATTGGTGGAGAAAACCACCGACCAGCCGCAAGTCACTGACAAACTTTATCACATAATGTTGTGCACCTCGCCCTGAGCGGGGGTCGAACCCACAACATCAGTGGTGATAAGCACTGATTACATAGGTAATTGTAAATCTAACCACCATACGATCACGACCACAACTGCTCCTCAGAGATCCAATCACGAATAAAATCTTTATTATGTTCTTACAAACTTGGAATATTGTAAAGTGGTGTGTCCATATAGTTTCCGCATTATATAGATAACGCGTCCAAGATCAAAATATAGAACGTAATATATGTACGTTTACAAGACCAATTTCTGAAGATGGTTGGTTTATGGTGTTTAACGCCGCTTTAAGCAATATTTCATTTATATCATGGCGGTCAGTTTTATTGTTGGAGAAAACCACCGACCTGTTGCAGGTCACTGACAAACTTTACCACATAATGTTGTGTCGAGTACACATCGCTATGAACGGGATTCGAACTCACAGCTGAAGATCATCGGTGTCTACGTCTGCTTTCCAACGGAGTTGAGCTTCTTTATTCAAGTTTTCAAAGCAACAAACTTTGGGAATGAAGTCTCGTCTCAAACAAGTTCCATACTTCATGTTTTTTTCTATACCGGTATCTATTGCAGCTTTGGACTTGCTTAGAAAACAAGCTTTTAAATTTAACTCTCGAGAGTGGAGAAATATCGTAACCCACATGGGCAATTGAAGGAGAATTTGTTTCTCCCATTATTTAACACGAACTTTATTTCAAAATTTGAAATTAATGCGGGGAAAGGCACGAGACATCTTAATCCTCTAGAGGATTACAGATTTTTCCACCACTGGTTCAGGGGGGTTAAAACGCCGTGATAATGGGAGAAATCTAATTTAGTACGAACTACGCGTTTCTGGAATAACCTTCATCAGGTAAGATCAAAGTCGAAAGGTTGAAAAGAGAAATAATTTGTAAGAGTTTTGGGAGCAAGTAAACCAAAGGACCTAAACATGATATGTGTCTATTACATGTGATTTCGAGTTGTGACCAATAACGGCTTCGTACTTTTTAAGTTTTCGAAGGGTATTTGTTGTCCATAATACTATGTCGATACATTCAAATTGGTGTGTTATGTCCATGTTGCATTTTTGTTATTTCGATTGCAATTCATCGTTGAATTTTAGTGACAAAATTGTCCAAGCCAGTATACAAATTACAATTTGACAATATTACCAACGTTGTTTCGAATTTTAGTTAGCGTTATCTCCTGAATTGTTCTGGTCCGATATCAATCGACAAACATCGGGTGACTCCGCAGCTGAAATGGAATCGAATACGAATAGGTCCTATAAGTAACGAACATTTCCCACTATTTGAACTTTCTCATTCTCTTGGTATGCAATCTTTCTGGGTATAAAAAAAACAAACAAACAAACAAAGGAAGTTGATTCTTTATGAAAAGTATGCTCTTCCAACTGTATCAAATGATAAAGTAAAGTAAAGCAGATCCTGATTTCATCCTATTTTCTGACGTGACACTAGTAAACCAGACCCCCTCCCCCATCTAACCCTACTGCATGATGTGACACAAGTGTCCCTCATTTGCCAACACCAAACAGCAGGCTACGTTTGCACATGGGGCTACTAAACAACACATTAGATATGATGAAAATATTTGGTCATCCCATGTGGCCGAGTTTTAATTAACCAAGGGTCATGAGCGATAAGTTTGATTTATGTAATATGTGTTATGAAATCAAGATATTATTGAGAGGAATACGTTGCATGATAGTGCAAGATAACTTTTGTCACGTTAAATTACATAATGTTTTTGTTTCTTGTTATTGACCCCCAGATAGAGTAATCTTTTGATGTAACGAACATGATAGTATGGTGTTTACCTTTAGAATGTATGACCACAAAAAAATACTTAAATTTGTTTACAAAAATACTTCTTAATAATCAATTATCGATGTTGTTTGCTGAGATCTACTGTGCTTTCTTTTGATATAGGTAGGTGAATGAACAACGCTGAATTAAAAGATCGGATTAATTCAATTAGCCATAGTAAATAAGACTCTTTTGATGAGAAAAATAAACATTTCAGTCATTTTACTAGATTTTGCAAAATCACAGAAATATTGAGAAAACTGACAGTTTACTATAACTTTAAGTGAGCTAAGCACTATATATATATATATTACACAATACGTGAGCTGCTGTATAAAATAAGAGTACGTATTCACCTTATATGTGGAGAAATGTTTAACCAATGCAACACTGTAGGAAAGACATTTTTCTGATAACCAGCGAGACTATCCAACTTTACCCTTAGAAACATATTAAAATAAAGGAACAGCGCTTTAATTGCTGTTCTGCATTTTACTGTCACAGAGGATTCTTCAATAATGAACAGGATGTCTCAATGAGTTAGGTAGTTGGATCTAGCAACTCATACAAGCCTATCACCAATACGGCGTGGATTCGCGCCCAGTTGTGTAAATTGCAAAAAAGGGTGCACTCGACTCGCAGCCGCAAGTGATAAAGTTTACCAGTTGCTTTCCCAGGGTCGGTGGTTCTCTCCGGGTACTCCGGCTTCCTCATCCACTAATACTGGTCGCCATGGTAGAGCTGAAATATTGCTGAAAGTGGCGTTAAACATCAAAATTCGAATTCAATAATGAGCATAACTCATACTCTGGAATGAATGTTAACGGACCCAAGCTTGTTTGTAGTGATGGGCAGTATACTTTTCACTTGGTGCATTTAACCTTATTTCTAAAAACAATCCCTAAATAAAAAAAAGAAGATATATGGAACAAATAAAAGTGGAGTGAGAAATACAGAAATACTTATTCCCGCTAAAACAAAGTGAAAATATTCAAAAAATTATTTATTGTTAATAATATTTTTTT
>MJUT01015859.1:26401-59050 GCA_002080005.1 Gigantidas platifrons | reverse complement strand
TGTTCTGCATTTTACTGTCACAGAGGATTCTTCAATAATGAACAGGATGTCTCAATGAGTTAGGTAGTTGGATCTAGCAACTCATACAAGCCTATCACCAATACGGCGTGGATTCGCGCCCAGTTGTGTAAATTGCAAAAAAGGGTGCACTCGACTCGCAGCCGCAAGTGATAAAGTTTACCAGTTGCTTTCCCAGGGTCGGTGGTTCTCTCCGGGTACTCCGGCTTCCTCCACCACTAAAATGGTCGCCATGATATAGCTGAAATATTGCTGAAAGTGGCGTTAAACACCAAAATTCTAATTCAATAATGAGCATAACTCATACTATGGAATGAATGTTAACGGACCCAAGCTTTGTTTGTAGTGATGGGCAGTATACTTTTTACTTGGTGCATTTAACCTTATTTATAAGAACAATCCCTAAATAAAAAAAGAAGATATATCCGGGAACAAATAAAAGTGGAGTGAGAAATACAGAAATACTTATTCCTGCTAAAACAAAGTGAAAATATAAAAAAAATTATTTATTGTTAATAATATTTTTTTTAAATCAAAATTATAATAGAGTATAAGTTTTTTTGTTTTTTTATTTAATTTCTGATATCGTACTTTTTCAACAAGTGTCAAGTATCTGGAATTCAATCAATTTAACATATTTTAAATGACAAAGAAACCATCAAATGAACACTGTTACATAGTCATCAGTACACTACGCGTTTGAAGTTTCATAGTAATTTTACAAATTGGACATTTTCATAAAAACTGGACATTTCTCCAGAGTCAAATTTTATGATATTTTCCTTATTTGTAAGATAAATGAAAACGACTTGTTACAAGGTTTTGTCAAAATATAAATATTAACAAAACACAGCTTCGTTTGGTTGAATTCAAATAATATAAGGGGCCCGGGTGGCTCAATGAGTTAGGTCGCTGGATTTAACAACTCATACAAGCCTATCACCAATACGGCGTGGGTTCGCGCCCGGCTTTGTAAATTACAAAAAAGGGTGCACTCGACTCGCAACCGCAAGTGATAAAGTTTACCAGTTGCTTACCCATGGTCGGTGGTTCTCTCCGGGTACTCCGGCTTCCTCCACCACTAAAACTGGTCGCCATGATATAGCTGAAATATTGTTGAAAGTGGCGTTAAACACCAAAAATCAAATCAAATCAATCAATCAAATAATATAAACTGTGTATTCTGGAAAAATAGTTTATAGATATATAACAAAGGAGTAATCAGAAGCTGTGATTCGAACGACAGTCAATACAATGACCAAAAAACAAGAACACCATTGGTCGACATAACTCTACACAGAAAACTAAAAATTGAAACATAATACTAGTATAGCAATTTTCCCATTTTGTAGTCGGCAAGGTTCACAAATGAAAAAAATGGCTTAGATTAAATGTTAATGTTTATTCAAAGTTTAGAACAAAATTCAAAATGACCGCACGCCGATAGTATTTTCGAATTTCGAGTGAAGGGACTATATTAATAATATGTTTGAACTTTATATATATTACATTTACATAAGCCTTTGCATCATATCTCATGACGACAGCTACCTTAAGACATGCAGTGCACTGCATGGATTTCGGATGCCAATATTTAGTTTTATACATTGTCAGCAAAAACCCTAAGTCCTGAAAAAAACATTATACATGAAATCTAATATTGATTACTGCTAATCTTCTTGACCTTAAGTCAAAAACAAGACGGTGTGAAAGTATCTGTTGAACCTGTACTTTTTCCAGTTGTTGGCAGTAATTATTTAGCTTATCGGCGTCATTAATTATGAAGGCTATCCCTGAATGATCAAGGATTGTATGTTACATATACCCATAACCACAAACTACTTGTTGGATATTTAATAGAAAATATGCAATTGGAAAACAAAATGTCAACTTTTTTTTTCTTGTTGAAAAATAAAATCATAATCATTTACTCTTGCCACAAAACGCAATACTTCCTTCGATCGGAAGAAAACGGTTCAATATTATACATGTATAGCTATTGACTCGGTTGAATTTAAGGTAATTCCAAGTTTGTTGTCCATCAAGACATTAACTAATGCCCGAGGCGAAACCGAGGTCGACAGTGTCCAAGAGTAGAATACAACTTACCTAATTCATACCTAATCATTACGTATTGCATTATACAACAAACTTCCATATGGCGATAAGTTGGACAAAACAAATACATTTATGTATGTATATTTTTTTGTCTTTTCCTCTGTATTATTGTATATTTAGACAAGTAATGTGTAATATTATTGGATTTGCTAAATGAGTGTTTAATATTCAAAATGAATATTGGAAATAAGGAATATAGTGAATTTAGTCAACATATAGTTAAACAAATAATAATCAGCAAATCTTCAAACAATAAAGTCAACAAGATTTTTTTTTTGTAATACTGATACAATGATTTTAAGTTTTTATTGCAGGAAGTAAAATTTTCTGTTATTTTTTTTAGATAACCATCTTAATTTCGTATTGACAGACGAATGACGATGCTTCTTATGTTTTTGGAAACTCTTCTATAATCTGTCCCAGATAAACTTTTGACAATTAGGGGCAACAGAAGTTGCCATCATTACCGTCTGCGTTTACACGTATATTTCGATTATTGATAGTAGTAAAAAAGGGGGAGGGGCGGGAAGGTCATAGTATCCAGAACTTAAATACTTGAAATGCATAATTCTCGAAATTATAATCCTGAATTTCTAAATCTGAAATAATCGTAAATAAATAAATCCCGCAACCCAGAGCTCAAATATACCCAATTTTCGGAGTCCCAGAACCCCCTCTCGTAATAACGTCTGCAGGAGTGCTTCTACTAAAGGTATCACCGTTTAACGCTATTATCAAATTCAAATTAGCATTATATGTACAGTGTTTAATAAACAGTCTTCAAAACTATTGACTTGTCACAAGTCCAAACGCGATATATATGCTTCTACTTCTACAAAAATGTGTCCATCTTCAACTAGGTGAAAATTACGTCACATTTGAAAAGACAAATAAAATGGAAACGCATAAAATTTCAATTTATCAAGTTATATCTCAGAGTCTGTAGTCACGTGGTAGCATACATATCTTTTTTTCTATTTTTTTCCCCTTGATATCGTCATTTCTTATTAAGGAGAGTTTGAAGATACGGCCATATGGGTAATCAGAATCCGTAAAAAGAACAGACAACACAATGACTAAAAGAAAAAGTACAAACAACGATCTACAAAACATACACATAAAACTAAAGATTTAACACGAACCCCACAAAAAACCGGGGGTGAACTCATGTGCTCCGGAGGGGTAAGCACACTTCTGTTGTGTACTTCCATATTGAAAAATGTAAGTATGTAAAAACGCTCTGCAATTGAATATGCATTACGCATGCGCATCGAATAATTAATACTAATAGTATAAAAGACTGACCTGTATGTATTTCCAATATACTGGCGACTGCTGGGGTAGAACAATTTCTCCCTTTTTGCCGACTCCCTTTTTTCAGATTCCCTTTCCAAGTCGACGGATAAGAAATCATAATTGCGTCGCATTGTTTAACAAGATATCCAAAATTACTTAACACTATTTATTGTGACACATAATAATGTGTTTCATATATTATTAAACTGGGAATGTTTTCAAATAAGGGATTATTATGAAGAAAACAAATCATGTTTAATATGCATGCATTTTTGGCTGCGGTTTAATGTTTACTAAGTTTATATATTTATATACATGTATTTGAACTATAAGTACATCATGACTATTAAATGTAATTAGGTTACATTATAATGTTATGGGTGCTTTGTTAAATTTAATTAACGTTGATGGCGATGCTAAGCTACTGTTACAAGGTACCACTGGGTAACTTTCTATGGTATACAATCTGATTAATATTATGTTTGTTGCTTTTTTATTTTCATTTTAAGCCATACAATAACATGTATCGACATTCGGGCCGTTGTGGTCGAAATCGTATGGTAGTTGGATTTACCAGTAACTATATGTCATCTGTGCTCATCACCACTGAAGTTGTGAATTCGAATCCCGCTCGCGAATGACGAGATGTACTCAATACAGCATTATGTGATAAAGTTTGTCAGTGACTTGCGACAGGTCGGTGGTTTTCTCCACCATTAAAACTTACCACCACGATATACCTGAAATATTGTTGAAAGTGGCGTTAAACACCATAACTATGATAAATAAACGATCATCTAAAGACATTTCGTCGGGTTCACATTTTCAACAAACCAATCGGCGATGACTCTGCCTAAGACTTGGGTATTAAATCCGATTGGTCAATATATTTAACTGTCTTGAACATGATCAGACGGTCAAAGATGAATGCAAGGTTACGTGCGACATGACACCGAACGTGATGTTGTTAGATGTTGGCATACATGTCTATCGCTAACGAAAACATAATATTAAAAACAGATACAAGCAGTGCTGGATTTAGGACAAATGAGACCCTGTGCTATTAAGTTATGAGGCCCCTTACTTGGGCCCTGAAGGAGGTAGACCCGGTAGACCTACCACAGGCAGTCTGGCATACATGTTCAGGAAAGAAATAGATAAAATTTTTAAATTGCACTACATTCATATGCAAAAATCCATCGTAAAAAAATATTTTGACAGGAAGATGTCCCCCCCCCCACACTAACCGGGGTCCTGTGCTTAAGCACACCTAAGCACAATGGTAAATCCGTCACTGGATACAAGAAGCATTTATATACAATATTAGTGTATTGTAGAAGAATATAGAAAATATTTGTATGAGGCTAAGGAACTGGGAGGAAAAATGTTCCGTGCCGAATACAAATATTTTCTATATTCTTCTACAATACACTAATATTGTTTTTATCCTGCAATTTCGGAGTTAGGTAGTTTTTTTTTTTTTAATTTAGAAAAATAAATATTCCTCAAACCTTTCGTGGGCCCCAAAGTAAGTTGTGTGGCGTGTCTTGAAGCTGTATTTGTATATTATACAAAATACAGCACACCTGTATTCGACACATGTTATTTGCTTACTAGAGTGCTCATTGCAGGATAAAATATTACATTGTAATTAGATTGAGGTATATACAGACTGGGATGTGTGACTTTTTCAGCTTTCAAATATTTGATTGGTACATAAATTTTCCACTACATGTGCGAGACCGTCGTGGTCGTGATCGCATTGTAGTTGGATTTACAACTACAGATGCAATCAGTGACTATCACCACTACACATTTTTGTGATAAAGTTTGTGAATGACGTACGGCATGTCGAGGTTTTCTCCACCAATAAAACTGACTGCCACGATATAACTGAAAGATTGTTGAAAGTGGCGTTAAACTCCACAATCCTAACCCTATTAATACAAGCATGCTTATGTTTACTAATAATTGGTGTAGTTTTCAAAGAAAATAATAAGAAAAGTTTGAAGATATCAAAGAGGTAATCTATAATCAGAAGCCGTAAATCGAAAGACAGACAATACAATGGCATACTGAAAGATATAGATCAGTGATACCCTTTCGCAAGTGGCCGTATGGTAGTTGGCTTTACAACTACCTATGCTATCAGTGCCTATCATCACTAACATTGTGAGTTCGAATCCCGTTCATGGCGAGGTGTACTCGATACAACATTACATTGTGTATGTGATAGTTTGTCAGTGACTGGCGATAAGTCAGTTGTTTTCTCCAGATATTCCGGTTTCCTCCACCAATAAAACTAACTGCCACGATATAACTGAAATATTTTTGAAAGTGGCATCAAATACTATAACCCTATAGCTAATCCCTTTCACAAGTACCATAAATTGGTCGGTAATCACTATTTACCATGTTATCGTAAACTGAAGCGCAACTTAAATTAAACAATGACACGCCCTTAATTTTGTCTTTCTGGGGTGATCAGCTTGGACTGACAAAAAAACAGGGTATGGCACAATCCAAGTAACATTCTACCAAGTCTACTGTCTTATTGTTTTGCAGTTTTAGATAAGAATACAGTCACAACTGCCCATGTGGTCACCTCTATTAAGTAGTCGCCTGTATTAAAGGGTCACATTTTTCATATAAATTGAACCTCTTTTAAGAGGTCACCTGTCTTATAAGATCTCTTTTTCTTTGTCCCAAATGTGGCCTCTAAATACAGGTTTGACTGTAATTGCAAAATATGTTTCCTAACAGGGTCCTATATGTTGAATTTCTCCTAAGATATCAGCCATCTTAAATTTTCAATTCAAACAAAAATTGAAATGTTGCTGGGGTACATCGAATGATTGATGATGTTTATTTCAGTGCACTCCAATTTTAATTTCCCACATGGTCCTATGTTAAATATTTGTTCTGTGTTGGAAGCCATATTAGATTTCAATTTGACACAAAAACTAGAGGCCCACCTCATGATCAGTATGCATGGCTCACTTGGTTTATGCACTGTTTGGGATCTTGAAGAGAAAAGTTTGATAATGCTCAGGCTTACTTAGGGATGAACTTTATTGGAAGATGAAGAGAAAACAAATGTTTCCTTCATATTCATATGTCAAACAATGTTCTGTGGTGTCATCCAACTTTGATTTTCGATCCACAGAAAAAAACCAACCCAAACACAATTCAATGAATATTCATGAATTGTTTTGATGCAATCTATTTTCTAGTATCTTAGAAAGTTTGTTTTTTAATTTCCCCATAGACTCTTATATTAAAACTTCCCTATATATGATGGTTACCATCTTGGATTTCGGATCAACACAAAAACAGACATTTTGTAAAACACCATCAAAAGCACATTCTAGACAAGTTTGTTTTACTAATGGCTCAGTAGTTTCGGGTAAGAAAATACAAAGTTATGTAAATTTGAAAAAAATACTTTCTAGTCTATTAATAGAAAATCATATTATAATTTTGATTTTTTGGTGTTTTAATGCCATTTTCAGCAATATTTCTCCTATATCATGGTGACCAGTTTTAGTGGTGGAAGAAGCCGGATTACCCAGAAAGAACCACCGACCATTGGCAAACAACTGGTAAACTTTATCACTTGTGGCTGCGAGTCAAGTGCACCCTTTTTTGTAATTTACAAAGCCGGGCGTGAACCCATGCAATATTGGTGATAGGCTTGTGCGAGTTGTTAGGTAATCCAACTACCTAATTCATTGAGCCATTATAAACATATTAATGCTCTCTTTTCTAAAATAAATCTAACTCATTGAGCCACCCGGGCCCTTATTATCATTGTGAAAAAAAAATTGCATGTGTACAAATCCTATATACTTATCAACCAATTTTGAAAGACCTGACTGCAAGATTCTTTTTTTTTATACATATAGCTATAATTTATTCAACAACAAAAACATAGATATTAAATGTAGTGTACAAGACATGTTCCTGGAATAACCGTTGTCAGGTACACTCAAAGGCACCCAGGCAAGCCGATTTAGGGGCCCCTGTTTTAGTACAACTCATTTGGCAGTGAAAATATGAATGAGTCATTGCCAACTCTCTAAATATACATTACAAAATACAAAAAAATGTACCCAGAAAATGCATTAATCAACTGTTTTATTTAACACATAGTTTTGACTCTTTTTCTTATATTTTCAAATAACCGTTGCATAAATGTATTAGGGAACTAAGTTCTTCACTTAGTTTCATATTATTGGATTCTTTATCTATAAACAAATAATAACATAATTTTTATTAAAACTTTATAAAAAAAAATATATATATATATATTGCTATAGCAAACTGACTACAAGATTCTTAAGATATTCTAGAGTAGTCAAACTTGTCACCTTTGGGAAAAACGAAAATGACCACTTAAGAAAACTCACCACTTTTTAAGATCAGTTTATCCAGATAGTCAGTTTCAATACTTAAGATATTTGTGTATTATTCTTACTGGGGGAAATGGTTTGGTTTGGTTTATGGTGTTTAACACAACTTTCAACAATATTTCAGTTATATCTGGCGGTCAGTTTTATTGGTGGAGGAAACCGGGGTACCCTGAGAATACCACCGACTTGCTGAAAGTCACTGACAAACTTTATCACATAATGTTGTATCAAATACACCTTGCCATTAATGGGATTCGAACCCACTACATTAGTGGTGATAGGCATTGATTGCATATATAGTTTTAAATTTCAACTATCATACGGTCACGCCCCACGTCTTACTGGGGAAAATGATGTTCCTTTTGTAATAGTGCCGAGTAACAATTTACAATTTATTTGTTAACAAGATGTTGCATGCTACGTCATGCTAAGAATACCCCCACTCGTTCCTTTGTAAGTCGCACGGTAAACAAGAAGTAGATGTGCGGTAAACCTGGAAAGGGGAGACACAGTACAAGTCACCATGCCAAAGCCATATATCAAATATAAAATCATTTCTCCCAGTAGAAGCTGAGATAACTGTTATGAAAGTTTTCATTACGGCAAACATGAAAAATTCCAAGTCGCACTGTAAACAGGAAGTAGATGTTCGGTAAACCTGGAAAGGGGAGACATGGTACAAGTCACCATGCCAAAGCCATATATCAAAAATAAAATCATTTCTTCCAGTAGAAGCTGAGATATATGTTACGAAAGTGTAAACGGACGGACGGACGGACAAGGTGATTGCAATATAGCCCCCTCTCTAAGAGTGGGGGTATAATTATTCAATAATTTGATAGCTTAAATAGTACAATCATGCATTGAGTGGAAAGTACAAAATGCGAATATTATTGTCTTTGATTTAACAGGACCACGACTTGTACCCACGATCTAACACAATCAGGGCGAGCACCCTGTACATTACACCGTCTTTGCAGTCGAGCTGACATATAGACACCATCATTTTTTTATATATTGAATAAGGAAATGCTGTTATGACTACAAGCCCCACCACCACATATCTTAAACTGAGCAGTTTTTATAGTGTATCTGTTTTTAGTTAACAGTTTATAAACATTATAACAATGTGTATGAAACGATTATCCAGCCCCAAAACTATACCTAATTACCCAACTGTGTCCAAAGGAGACTATTGCTATGCCCCGACATACAAGATCAACTACACATCATGACTGTTTATCCTATCAAGTGTGAAAGCTGTCAGACGCACAACCTGCCCCGACATACAAGATCAACTACACATCATGACTATTTATCCTATCGAGTGTGAAAGCTGTCAGACTCACAACCTGCCCCGACATACAAGATCAACTACACATCATGACTATTTATCCTATCGAGTGTGAAAGCTGTCAGACTCACAACCTAAGAGGAGTTGCATTCACAAAGTATAACTGTATCGAAAATGCATGAAAAAGTAAGTCCCATAATCGCCACAAATATTGTCGAATCAAACTGATGGGTTGATATGATCAACTACTGGTATACATCATTACCAATTATTCTACCAAATATGAACGCTAATGGACCAACAATATCAGAGGAGTTGCATTCACAAAGTATAGCTTAACACCAACTCAGCAATTTTTCAGCTATATCATGGGGAGAACAAGTTAATTTTCAATGAGATGATGAGGTCCGCTTTGCACTAGACCAACATGCTTAGTTTGATATTTATAGTGCTAGCTCACTGAAACAACAGTCAGCGAATAGACATGTCGCCCCACTCAGACTTATTATCCTGATTCTGAGCCAACCAGTCTTTGCTCTTTCTCCTTAACGCTGGGTGCTTAGTGGAGAAGTAACAAATTCCAATTCTATTGTCTTTGGTTTGACCCAATTGAGGCTCGAATCAACGATCTAACGCACTCGAGGCGAGCACACTAACCATTACACCACCGATGCAGTTTCCATAAAGTATAATATAGTGGGCTAGGCAAGGTGATTCTGACTTAATTGCTGTCACCACCTGTGTTCTAGTAAACAGAGAATGATTAAACAAGATTAGATTACCAATCTAGAAGTAGGAAACGGTGATATAACTGAATTATTATTCTATTTATATCATGTAAGCTGCTATTCTTGGGCTCCTATCAGAAGCCAGTGGGAAGATATCACTTTAGTACAATTTATTCACAAAATCAAACTTAGCCAGGAGTGGGATTCAAACTACCCTCTGATAAATTAGTCTGTTTTGTTTTTTGTTTTTTAAGAATTTAAGTGTGACTTCTGTTGTGTGAATTATGGAATAAACTATATAGCTACCTGTGGAGGAAATACCCTCCAACATTAAAGTCCCACACCTCCTACAGACATTGTTGATTCATAATGCCTTTTATGGTGACCATGGGATAATATGATCAACTACACATCATGGCAAATCATCCTACTAAATATGAAAAATATCTGACCTTAGAGGAGTTGCATTCCCAGAGTATAAATATATTGAAAATGCATGAAAACATTAAAGTCCCATAATAACTCCTAACAAAAAAGGTGAATCAAAATGGTGGAATAATATGATCAGCTACACATCATGACCAATCATCCTACCAAATATGAAAGATATCTGACCAATGATCTCGGAGGATTCGCATTTACAAAATTAAGCAGGAGCGACCAAGGAACGAACAGACAAACCATAAAACTATATTCCCCTTATACTATCGTAGGCAGGGCATAAAAAAAACATTTCTATAAGTTACATTGCACATTGTTGCTTTTAATCAATATAAGATGAAACGAATAAAAATAGGATATTTAAATGTCTTTCATATAATGAAACAATTGTGAAATGATAATTCGTTTAAAAATACAGTCAAAACTGTATTAAGAGGTCACTTTTGGGAGAAAGAATAAAATGGCCTTATATCAACAGGTGACCTCTTAAAAGAGGGTCAATTCATATGAAATTTTCTATGACAGGACAAGAAAAAGGTGACCTTCTAATACAGGTGGCTACTTAATACAGGTGACTGCATTGGCAGGTTCGACTGCACTTGTCATTCCAAATATGTATGTATGTATGTATGTCTGTGACAAGAATTCATTAGTTACGTAGGCTAATACAAAACAACCTCAATGTCAAAGACATTGTCTGGCAGTGTACAGAATCAAGTATTCATAATACTGTCTTCAAAACTGCTCTTCTCTAAAAATGTAAGCTGCCTTCATCCAACAAGTTGATATTTGCACTTAGTTAAATCACTATTACTTAATGAGATTCTAGTCATCATATATTCTCATGAGATTCTAGTCGTCATATATTCTCATGAGATTCTAGTCGTCATATATTCTCATTCTATTTCTCCTAAGTACAGTTTTTTATCACTTGAGCCAGAAACAACTGAAAAGTACCAAAAAAATATTTTGTAAACATTTCACAAAAAGCAATACATTTTTCAAGAATTATTTATCTGCTAAATGCAGTTTCTGAAACATTTATATTAATATGTTTTTATTCAGTGAAACCTGGATTAAGAGACCACTCATGGGAGAGTGAATTTTTTTTTTTATTAAATGGAGGTTTAATTTTCATAAAAAAACAAATCCAATTTCATAATCCTTAGTTTGACCCAGTCAGGGTTAGACCCCACAATCTATCACACTCGAGGTGAATACACTAACCATTACATCACTGTTGGAATAGAGGCATGTTTAAAACCAATTGCTACTTCAGTGAGTTAGCATAATACAAATCCAGTTTAGCTTACAGTTGTAATTTAAGTAGACATGATAAAAGCATTTCACAACATGATTTGTTCTTTCTGTATACAGTCGAAAAATTTATGAAATTAGAATTAACAATATTCAATCCACTCACTTATTTTTCAACACTGAAAGAAAATATTTAAATCAAATCAACAAATCCATCATTATTTTCCTGGATATGCTCCATAAAGAGCAATTGATTGATTTTTGGTGTTTAGCACCACTTTCAGCAATATTTCAGCTATATCATGGTGACCAGTTTTAGTGGTGGAGGAAGCCGGAGTACTCAGAGAAAACCACCGACCCTGGGCAAGCAACTGGTAAACTTTATCACTTGCGGCTGCGAGTAGAGTGCACCCTTTTTTGTAATTTACTGCTCCATAAAGAAATTTCATAATATAACATAATATTTAACGACTCCCTATATTTCCCTCGTCATAATTGTAACAAGGTAAAATTTACTATGATGAATATGAATATAAGTGAGTGTTATCTGTGGGCAAATTTTCAGCAATATCATGACATGAATAAGTTCTGTTGTTCATTAGATGATAACAATATCTGTTTTGTACTAGCAGGCTAAATTCTTTTTTTTTAATCGAAACTACAGTCCATAGGTACAAATGTTGCTCCACTCTGAGTCACTAGTTGTTGTTCTTACTCCCTAATGTTGCTTGAGGGGACGTTGCGGTCGTGATCATATGGTAGTTGGATTTATAACTACATATGTAATCTGTGCCTATCACCACTAACATTGTGAGTTCAAATCACGTTCAAGCGAGGTGTACTTGATACAACCTTATGCGATAAAGTTTGTCAGTGTTTTTCTCTGGTTTCCTCCACCAATAAAACTGACCGCCACGATATAACGGAAATATTATGGAAAGTGGCATTAAACACCATAACCCTAATCATAATGTTGCTTGCTTGTTGGTGAAGCAATCGATACCAATTTTAGTATCTTAAGTGTGACATGAGCTGAACATTACACTACTGAGGTGACAAGATTTGGGTATTTCATGCTTCTTCATACTAATTTAATAATCTACATACTGATTGGTTCGTTTGGATGAAAATCGACCTCATTAATAGATCCGGCATGTCCTGGTAATTTGTATAAAATTCTCCGTGAAGTTGTGTCCCATATATAAACAAATCTGTCACCAGAACCAGCTGATACTTTACTACCATCCGGTGACCAGTTACATCGTAACAAATTCTGAAATTAAAGTCAAAAAGAAAATTTAAAAGTCACTTGAGTTTTGTGATAAATATTAAAATTATTTATCTTAAGTCGATTTGAAATTAAAGGGGCTGTTGTGGTCATGATCATATGGTAGTTGGATTTACAACTACCTATGCAATCAGTGTATACCACCACTAATGTTGTGAGTTCGAATCCCGCTCAAGGTGAACTCGATACAACATTATGTGATAAAGTTTGTTGGTGGCTTGCGACAGGTCGGGGGTTTACTACGGGTAATTTGTTTTCCTCCACTGATATTACGTATCGCCATGATATAACAGACATATTGTTGAAAGTAACGTTAAACACCATAACACTATTTGGTATTCCAAATTACACAAGCATGTACCCAGATATTTATAATATGTCTGTTTTTATGTATATTAATAAGCAGAAATCCATATAATATACTCTCTAAATAGTGATTGTTATTTAACACCAAATGAGAAATTTTTCATCTACATCATTACGAGAACAAACTAGTTACATTTGATGAGATGATAATGATGTCTGCTTTGTACTAGACACTGTTAGTTGGATTGTTATAGTGCTAGCTCACTGACACAACAGTCAGTGGGTAGACATGTTGCTCCACTCAGATTCAGAGCCAACCAGTCTTAGCTCTTACTCCTTTATGCCCTCGTGCTTTAGCGAAGAAGCAACAAATACCAATTTTATAGTCTTCAGTTTGACCCAGCCGGGACTTAAACCCGATATATATCACACTTAAGGTGATCACACTAACAACTATACCATCAATGCTGTCCCAGCCAAAGGATAACTACAAAATCATACTGTTATTTTAACCTGTTTGTACCAGTTCTTACCTTTTCAAATGTATGCTGATGTCCCTGCATTATTTTAACACATCTTTCTTGTGGTGCAAATGGTCTGATATCCCAAATTCTTACTGAAAAAAAAAAACACAATAAAAATCAAATGTGGTTCAATAGGGGAGTAACTCATACAGATCTAATCAATAGGGGAGGTAACTCATACAGATCTAATCAATAGGGGAGGTAACTCATACAGATCTCATAAACAGATGTATTATAGCTACATGTAATAAAAAAAAGTCTGAACAAGATGAACTGTGAGCTAATGCTCAATTATGATACCCCCGCATATATGTTCAATGTGTATAAAAAACAACTAAGTTGGCAAACAGGAAGTAGGAATCTGACGGGTCCAAAAACGCTTCCCACAATATGGCATACATTTTTTTTTGTACCTACAAATGTATATGAAGCTTGTGACCAAATATCAGATTTCTGCCATCAATAGTTGCTGAGAAAAATGCGACGAAAAATATTTTGGACGGACAGAGGTAAAACAGTATACCCCCTCCGGTGGAGCGGAGGTATAATAAAAAGGTAGATATCTAATTTATTGTGTGTGAGTGAGTGAGTGAGCGATTGTTGTTTAATGCCAACTGAGCAATTTTTCAAATATATCATGGCGAGAACAAGTTAATTTTCAATGAGATGATCACGAAGTCCGCTTCGCACTAGACTTAGTTGGATTTTTATTGCTAGATCACTGAAACAACAGTCAGCGGATAGACATGTCGCCCCGCTCTGACACAATATCCTGATTTGGAGCCAACCAGTTTTTGCTCTTTCTCCTTAATGCTGTGTGCTTAGTGGAGAAGCAACAAATACCCATATTCTAGTCTATTATAATATTTTCAAATTGTCCTGAAGAACTTTATTAAAATTAGTTTAATAAAAAAAGAATGTTCTGAAGAAATTTTGATAAAACTATCAATTGTCCTGAAGATTCAAAGTCAACCTGAAACACTGCAGTTTCTTCCACTAATAAAACAGACAGCCACTATAAAACTGAAATATTGTTGACAGTGGCATTAAACACCAATATCCACATAATTGTAAAATAACATACATGTATTATCCATAGAATTAGACAGAAGATAAGATCCATCTGGACTCAGCATTAAACCTGTAATTGTGTCGGCATGGCCACGTAATCTGTATAAAACGTCGTTCTTCCGTAGATCCCAAACCTGTTAAATAAAAAAACCCAGCAAGACTTGTTAAAAAGAACATTAAGGAATGAAGGCATACACATATTCTTATAGGGACAATCTTTATGGAATGTAATTTCTTTAAATCAATTTTTTTGGTCTTTCAGGCATAGGTTCAAGTCCAGTTTGGCTATTAAAATTAGGCCTTTTTGGCTTTCTTGCTCCCAATAACTTTCTTAATTCTTTGGATTTCCAATCTTTTGACTTTAGGGGGTCCCTGATGAAGGTTATTCCAGAAAACGTGTTTTGCACGCTAAAATATCTATGTATCTATGCTTTTATTATGTCCAGTGCCAGATTCAGGACAAATGAGGCCTTGTACTAGTTAAATTATGAGGCCCCTTACTTGGGCCCTGAAGGAGGTAGACCCGATAGGCCTACACAGGCAGTCAGGCGTACATGCTCAGGAAATTTAGGAATATTCAAAATATTATGTTATATTAGGTCAGACATGTACACTGCATCTGCAACAAACTTGAGGCAGGAGGATGGGATCCTCCCGCTAGCCAAACGTGGCCCTGTGCTTAAGCACACCTAAGAACAATGGTAAATCCGGCGCTGATTATGTCACCTGCCCCTCATGATAGACAGGTAAGACATATCAGACAAGTCTGTCTGTTGATAATTATGACATCAAAGTATGCATTACATTGGTTTGCAATGCTGTCAGAAAACTTGCAGACATAATATGTCATTGCTAGCCTATTTTTTTTTATACTGTCTCGTCTTGAAATGAAGCTCTTTATTACTTGTGTAGTAAATATGATATTCTGACTGACGGAGGAAAAAAATTTAGTCTGTGTTTTGGAGATTGAACTCCAAAATTCAGTATTTTGTTTTTGGTCAATATATTCGGTCAAAACACTGAACATGCATCAAAAGTTAGTTTAAGAACAAGAGCAATGCCCACGGGTGCTGGACGCTCGACTTTTTCGTACCTGATATTAAACTGCAGATAACTCTGCACATACAAATCACAGGGTCACCTGCCTTGTTGTAAAGGGTTCCCCATTTGATAGTGAACAGGTATGTTGAGTTTCATTTCAATGTCTATCATAATTATTGAGAAATTGTATTTTTTGAAGAAATTCTATGTCAAAAAGGGGAAATAACTCAAATAATATGCTGGATGGAGTTGTCTTCTCTTGTCAACAGATTGGGGTCAACACTTTCTACAAGTTTATTGAGTTTCAAGTTAATAGCTTTGAAAGTTATTGAGAAATTTTAATTATACTAAAAAAATATCCCCAATACCTAATTTCTATGTACTATGTCAAAACAAGGGCAGATAACTCTGGATATACAAATCACAGGGTCATCTGCCTTGTTGTAATTGGTTCCTTTTGATAGTGAACAAGTATTCCAAGTTTCAAATGGATACCTTTGATAGTTTTTGAGAAATGGACTCTGACAAAAAACTTAACCTAAAACGTAACCGACACAGACGCCGAAGTGACGACAATAGCTCGACTTTTTTTCTTCGAAAAGTCGAGCTAAAAATCATTACTGTATTATCTCCCCTTTTCAAATGCTCACCTAAATACTATGTTCCCAGATAAAAAACTTAACAGGCCCCATTAGCCCAAGACTTCTAAAATTTGGTATGAGCCCCTAATAATGTTCATAGGCTACTGAAATTTTGCATATTTTATGAGCAATATTAATTTCTGAGTCTCAAGAAATTTAAACAAGCTATTGAAATTGCAACTGCAGCCAAAATGCTAGTTCTTGTGCCTGCGTCCCACATCCTATTAAAATGAATATATGTATTGTATACCAGGAAATATTCACAGCCCTTATATTTCCGTTATTTTTACAGTTGAATATCATCTCCGAAAATAAAACTAGAACGAATATTTGACAGTATTTTTAACTTTTTTTTACCATAACAGAAGATTCAAACCCAAGGAAAATAATGACATTAAAAGTACTTGCATTTACAAGATTTGTTTACACATCCATTATCAGATCAATTTTATAATGAAAGACAACATGATAACGGTTCAACATAAAGTTAACACACTACACGTTTTGGTTCATATATTTTTTTTTATCTTGGACATCACAAAATTAAAACTGAACAAATTTAGAGTAAGTCAGAATAACGTGAAAATAACACAGCTTAAAAATTTCCTGCTTTACCGTATTCCATTCTATAAATAGATTTTACTAACCTTTATATCATTATCGATACCGCCAGATATGACTTGTTCTGCCGTGTCGTTAAACGTAGCTGCTGTGACTTGGTATGTATTCTGGAATGTTTGTTGTACTCCACGTTTTCTGGCATCCCATAACTACAAAATATAATATAATATAAAATCAAAATAAGCAGATATAATCATCATCTTATCAAAAGTAACTTGTTCCCGCCAAAAATTGCTCACATGGAGATAGATAACAATCACAACATCGCTCATCTTAATATACCCACAGCTGATTCAGTATGAAACAATGCTATGACCATAAGACTAGCATTCACTCCTTCCAAATACAGTTTGACTGTGTTAAGGGTTTATTTAAGGGGTTATTACTTTCAATAATATTTCAGCTAAATCGTAGTGGTCCATTTTATCGGAGGAGTAAATCGAAGTACCCTGAGAAAACCGCAGATCTGCAGCAAGTTAGATACACTATAATGTTGTACTGAGTACACTCTGTTATGTGCAGGAATCAAACAGGCAAACTTGTAGTGGTCATAGGCACTGATTACATAGGTAGATGTAAATCTAACTACAGTGAAACATGATAAATACAAATATCAGAAATAATTTTTTATCCAATTTTGACTCTACAAATTCTGAAATTGACAAAATGAAATGCATTCTGAATCCAACAGATTTTCGACAGGTTAAAAGTCTTGGCTCCTTTTTGAAGAGTTCAGTGGAACTGAGGACAGGGGACCCTCAGACTAACAAACCAGATCATTGATTTGTTATGTACATGTATTTCATTACTATGTTTATTTGTTTGTTATTTTGTCACAAGCTTTATGTTTGCTTATATGACAATAAAATTATTATTATTATTATATTAAACTGAACCAGGACTAAAACAGAATCCTGAATAAACCCTACTTTACAAAAAGTCCCAAAGTAGGAAATAATCTATATTTAACCTGTACAAACCAAACACCTGTCTTTTCTGATCACAAAAGTTGATTCTACAGGAGAATCAGCTTAGACAAGTTCCACAGGAGAATCGGCTTAGACAAGTTCCAAAGGAGAATCGGCTTAGACAAGTTCCACAGGAGAATCGGCTTAGACAAGTTCCAAAGGAGAATCGGCTTAGACAAGTTCCACAGGAAAATCGGCTTAGACAAGTCCCAAAGGAGAATTGGTTTAGGCAAGTTCCAAAGGAGAATCGGTTTAGGCAAGTTCCAAAGGAGAATCGGTTTAGACAAGTTCAACTGTACCATTTTATAAGAGATAAAACTTTACAGGGGCACAATAGCTCAAATTTGGCCTGGGCCCCTGAAAATTTCCACACAGTAGCTAGACCAGCAGGCTGCTATCTTTTTTCCACTATTTTCATATATGCAGTCAGTTGATAGGCCCTAAGAATTATACCTGGGCTGCTAGAATTGTTATTGTAGGGAACCCAGCTAGCAATTGGAGCAAAAATGCTAAGTTTTGGGGGCAGTCGTGGGCATGATCATATGGTAGTTGGATTTACAACTACCTGTGCAATCAGTGCCTATCACCACTAAAGTTGTGAGTTTGAACCCTGTTCAAGGCGAGGTGTATTGGATACAACATTATGTGATAAAGTTTGTCAGTGACTTGAGGCAGGACGGTGGTTTTCTCCGGGTACTCCGGTTTCCTCCACCAATAAAACTGACCGCCACCATATAACTGAAATATTGTTGAAAGTGGCGTTAAACACCATAACCCTAACCTAAGTTTTGTCCTTGATTATTATGACAAAGACGACTCTGTCTGTACTGAATACTTACTTTTATTGTTCCATCATCACTACCACTACATATTAATTGTGGCCCTCGTCGTGCAGCACTGCATGTGTTTACAAAACTTGTATGACCTTTTAACCTTTTGATTCTCGTTCCCACTTCTACGTCCCATATTGCCACTGTTTTGTCCGTTGATGCTGAAAATAATGTGCTGAAATACAAAAATAAATAAAATATGTATTAAATACATAGTATTCTATTATATCATTATCAAGAGTAAGCGAGTGAGAATATAAATATTACCTGTCAGCTGACCTGTTTTATCACTGGTTAGACTTGTAAATTTACCTCGTCACAGGAACATAAAATGCTCCAGTCAAACTAGCTTTAAAGCTTAATTCTTCATATATTTTTTTTACAGTAGTGACCTTCATTTCTAGTTATTAAGACCAGCTTTTTAATCATCGGAGGTGGGCAGGTTTTACATCATAAAATGTATCTTCACATATCTTGGGTTCTTTAGACAGTATTCCCACAATATCGTTAAAAAAAATCATACTTTCCGTCTGTAGCAAACTGTATTTCCATAACAGCTCCAGTGTGTCCTTTTAATACTGCAAAGTTCTCACATTCACCATAGACATTCCAAAAACCTAGTGAAAAAAGTCAGAGTTTGTGTAAATTTTCCATACATATATCCACATGTACACGTAGGGTGGCAGTACTCTGTCATATATATTCGACATTTGGATGGCTGTTATAAAAACAAAAGAACAGCAACAGTGGTGTAATGGTTAGCGTGTTCGCCTAAAGTGTGGTAGATTGTGGGTTCGAGCCCTGATCGGGTCAAACCAAAGACAGGTTGGCTCAAATCAAGATAATGTGTCTGAGTGGGGTGACATGTCTACTCGTGGACTGTTGTTTCAGTGACCTAGCACTATAAAAATCCAACTAAGCGTGTTAGCCTAGTACAAAGTAGACCTCATTATACTCATCTCATTGAAAATTAACTTCTTCTTGTCATGATATAGCAGAAAAATTGCCGAGTTGGCGTTAAGCAACAATCACTCACTCACTAAAAACAAAGATATCTAATTTAGTGGGAAATTAATGACATGTTTCTGGAATAACTTCATCAATTACACTCATCAAGCTCAAAGCTAATGGATTGGAAAGCCAAAAAATTCAAAAGCCATTGGCAGCAATTAGTAAAAAAAACTGAAGGGGCATAAACAGGATAGCCAAAATCAACTAACTTTACTTATGCCTCAGCATTATACAGCTAAAGTTAAGAAATAAGACCCTCACATGAAATTTGTGACTTTGATTTCCACCCATGGTGATGTGTACCATACTCAATACAACTTTATGCGAACAGTTTTTCAGAAACTTGTGTCAAGACTCAATTGTTTTATTTCCTATGGGAACTTAAATACTCTACTCTATAGTTAAAATGGCAGACACAATTAAATGAAATATACCGTTTAAAACTTGACATTAAACACCAATAACCCAATCCAACGCTTAATTAACAAGGGCACAAGGCGTGGCGTATCCCCTCGACTAAATATTTGATCCGGTGACCTTGACCTTTGACCTTGAAAATCAATAGGTTCCAGATTCTCTTAAGGACTAAGTATGTACCAAGTTTGGTCAAAATCCATTGAAGGATGTTGATTCTAGTAGAATGTTCACAAGGATGTTACAGAAGGATGGACGGTAGCATTACTATATCCCTTCGCAACTTCGTTGGCGAGGGGATAAAAAAGTATTTACTTAATGTAAATATTAGTACCCTACATTTGTATATATTCATAACAAACAATTAATTATATATACATGTATATATATATACAGGGGTTTCAGTAGGATTTGGAAGAGGTGGTACCTCCTGAAATTCAGGAGGTACCAGCCACTTACAGCGAGGGGTCTGGGGGCCGTTTAATGCCCCCAGTGGGTCCAGGGGGGCAAAGCCCCCCGGAAGCTCATGGAATTTCAGTATTTAGAGGTCTTAATTTTGGTATAAAATAAATCAAAATAGTTAAATTTTTAGGTCAGTTTTGTACAGTAAAATTGAGAGAATTTCCTATTAAAGGTTTATGACCAAAATTAAAACCTTCTAAATAATGATATTACAGGAGCTCCTGGGAAAGATGACCCCTGGGTCTCCTACCTCTATATCATTATCATGATTTTGTTGAACAGAGGAAACAGTAACTGTCTGCCAGAACTGCTACTGACTTTGTACCTTCACAATATTTATCAGACTAGTCATAATGCTATAGCTAATATCTAGTAATATCACTTCATCAAGCTGAACACGATGCAATTTTCTGCCTGTTGTACCTGCATTGCTTGCAAATATTATAGGATTTTTCCACTCACAGGAAAATATTATATTATTTAAATACTTATTTAAAGGAAAAAACATGATTTTGACTTTTTTTTTTAAATCAGTTTGCCATATGTCAAATTGGGTCAGAATAAATGTATTGATTCAGAAATTTGTTTGATTCAGGCAATTACTAGTGTCAGAATTTTAGACTAGGTACCATTGTGCATAACCAGGTCCATCAAAAAAATTGTTTTCTCTCTTACACAATGCAGGTATAAATAACTGGAAACAAAAAGAAACATGCAATTGAAACATTAAGAAAGGTCAACAGGTTGGGAACAATTTCTCGAACAGGAGACTGTTTTTTTTAAAGGGCTACCCCTAATATGGGGGATCTGATGCTAAAGTATGATTGCTTTTTTAAAAGGGTATATAATGTTCTATTTTATCTGACATCACAAGAGCTTGTCTTGCATTCTATAAAAATTAATACACATTTTGTTCTCAATCTGTGTGAATAATACACTGAGTTTTTAATGCAACTGCAAAATTACCAGTCTATTGTTGTGAATAACAGGACAAGTTGATGTGGATTTGACCTTTTGTGACATTACATCTGAGGGGCTACCCTTCAAATGAGGGACTGTCTCCCGAGTTGGGTATTGTTCCCAAACTGGTCAAGCTAAAACGACATGCAGCAAGATATGTTGTGATCAATATCATTTATTAAATCTTGCAAAATATTTTCATAAAAAAGGGCAACAGGTCTTAAGATACAAGCTATCGGTAGATGTTGGTCTTTATTTACTTTGCCGTTTGAAATGAAATCTTATAATAAATTCATTGACTTGTGCATTTATCACAACAAACAAATATTTCCACGAGGTCTATCATTCCACGTATTTGCACCTTTCGTTTTCTTTTTCACCAAGAAGTTATCCAACGTGTTTTTTCTTTTAGACATCGTGTATTTTGTTTTTAGTCAATGTTGAAAATTCGCTTGTACATAACATATTTTACTCTGGGATTAAAGCGTTTTGATGATTTTCATTCGGTTTACTCGTGAGTTTTCGTTGATTACAATGGTAACGCTAATGGTGGAACGCAGACCTCTTAGAAAACTCTTTTATAAACAAACACACGTCACCGGTAACGAATGCAGTGGAAACGGACGGATGGAGGAAGATAAAATGTGCATAAAAAATCAAACAAATCTGCATTTTCTGCAGGTACCAAACACTTAGGCCATGCAAAATTAATTACTTGGTTCTCAGGCCCTTTTTTGTCAAAATTGATGAGGGAGGGCAGCATTTTTTTTTATCCTTTTACTGCTGTAAAAAGTGATGAGGGAGGCATTTTTTCTTTTTTTCTTTTTTGTGAAAAATATGGCAATGTATAAATCTTTTCATTACTTTATTGAAAATTTCAATTTTATTTCTTCCGATGGTGGCAGAAACATCACAAGTGGTTAATTTTTATGGAAACGTCCAATCCGCTGGTCCCAACGTACCATTTTTATCTCCGTAAACAATTCCAATAAGGTACAAGCTTCGGAGAAGCCCCCTATTATGTTCCCTGGTAAAACTGGCAAACATTTGTGCAGAATTTGCACAGAAACGATTGACATTTTGTCTAAATGTCAAACGGAAACACGTTTTTTATTTATACATTGTCATAACGATGTTTTAAATCTCATTTAAGCATGATGCGTTTTAAAGCGTTTCACCGACCACGTGATATAAGAGAGAAAAAACGGATGCGGTTGTTTTTTTCCGTACGGACAGCGCTACCGCATTTATTATTATTATTTTTTTTTCTATTTTTGCAATAAAATCGGCAATGCGGCGACGAATTTCCACATGCGGGCGGGCCTGAGAACCAAGAAATTAACTTTTTATGGCCTTAAGTACGTTTTTTGTAGGCAGGTAAAAGTACCGGGTACTGGCACCTAATGAAACCACTGTATATAGGTATGTGTGCACATGTACAAAAAAAATGTACTTACAAATAAGTCTGTCAAATCCTGATGATGCAAGCATCTGTCCATCTGGTGAAAATTTACAAGTAAAAATGTCTCCTTCGTGCCCTGTTAACATCATAATGGGGGCTTCTAGTCCAGAGAGTCGTGGTGGACCCTGAAAAAACCATGACATATTGATTATATAGTATTGCCATAGTAACACAGAATGCATATAAATTATCCATCATGCCCATTGCTGTTGTTCCTCTTGAATCAATAATTTTACGACCAAAATCGGGCAGTTCAAAAATTAAGTTATTAGACACAAACTTGTTGACTTAAAATTGTTGAATTGTTCATGAATTTACCATCTGCAGTTTGAACCATAAAATTTATAATGGTCATTTTAGTACGAACTAACTGTTAGAAGTTTAACAACAAAATTTCGTGCACTGATGGATCATTACACCTTTCCTAAACTACATGTATGAATAAAAATCTGAATATATATATGTTACAGTAAATAGACGTAATTAGGAAATACGAGTAATTACTAAACATTTCAGTAAATACTCTTAATTACTGATGGATTTAGGAATTACGTGTAATTCCTAATTTGTCAGTAATCATATATAATTACAAGTACCGGTAATAACTCAAATATTTTAGATAATTTTACGCCTATTTACTGATTGCTAATTTTGAATGTTTGGTAACAGACAAGACTCATACAACCAATATAATAAATTCAAATAGAATACATTTTTGAAATAAATTACGCTGATTCTGAAATATATTTATTTTAAAAGACATGAATATACAAAACATCAACTACATGCATTTAAATGCAAGAGAAGAAATGATTTTTTCCTAAAAAAATCAATATTAATAAGTTTATGGCTCTGTGAATTACATAAAACATTTGATCTCACACATTTACAGGCTTTTCTTGCACAACCTGTTTTACAATTGCATTCCACAAAGCCTTGTCCGTCTACTATTATTAGCAAGCGGGCTGTCTCACGTATGCTAATTTCAGTGTATGAATCAACTTAGGATTCGGACAAACCATGAAAAGTGGATGGCATGGATTGGTTTCTCGAAAATGTTTAGCTTAGTAGTCCATGTCAAATACCCAGCTTATATTGTTCAGTGTCCAAATAAAAATATGTTACGATGCATAAAATTTTCTGCAGGTCGCCACTATGTACGTTCTCTGTCGACGCTAGGTATTGGTATGGTGACATTATCCTCCATATCAATTTGGTTTGATCTAGTCATGTGAATTTGTCTTCTTCATTTGTTTGAAGTAAAGAATTATATTTAACTGTGTCCGTGTTCACAATCTGTAGGTACATGAATATCATTTGAAATGATATCCTCTACGGAGTTAACATTACAATTCACATTATCCGGTATATTATCAGACGGTTTGTCATTCAAATGTGCTTGTTGGTCCTTTTGTAGAACCTGAAGAATATCAGAATATGAGTTTTTGATAGACAACTTTGGGTGCACATCCAAACATAGTCACGTATGGTGAACACTTTATTCCGACATTATCTTTCCGGTTTTTCTGAAACTGAATTTCAGTTGTCCAATTGATGGTGTCATTGTCTTTCATCCACCATACGAGCATACCGAGAATAACACCATTAGATCTGAGACCATGAACAATTACTGTTTAATGCCACAACTCCTTTAGCTCTTAGATAAAGCTTGTGATAAATTCACGACCAGATTAAAAAAACGTTAGTAAAATAAATACTATCATGATTTTAATTAGTCCGAGATTCCTCTGCCGTTCGACGACCATTTAGAACTTGCTGTTGTCGTTGAACGTCAGAGTGATTGCCATAAACAAAACAGCGGATTTTTTCCCGCATCTCATTTGTAGCACATTTCCACATTTTGTGGCTATCAGATTTTATTTTCTATCCAAAACCCTAATATATATCGCTTCACCAATCATTTTTCTATTCATTCATAACCATCTTACCCTCAGAGTGGTGTTACACTCGATTACAGCACGTTTTTTCCTTACACCCGATGATTTGGTCATTTCACTGCCATTTTTTTAACGTGATCTCGCGATACTAACTGAAAGATGACAGCAATGCATTGCATGATGGGAGATACTAAATGCAGTGCGCCAAATTTGCATACGTAAACAAACACATAAGACGATATAAAGCGTCAGTGTTTTCCATTCGCCGTTTAAGCCGGGTTTGCCGACCACCTTTCCTTTTAAGAAGGTGGTCGGTAAATATTCGGAAATTACGGATTTTTTCGGTTCTGCACCGTCAAAACTCAAAATTTAATCGCGCCTCGTTGATTTGTTTTCATTGACAAAAATGGCCGATCGTCAAAGTTCGATGTTTTCATTCATCAAGCGAGGGAAACGTAAGGCTGAAACTGACGAAAATAAAGAAAACTATAGACCAAATAAGTCAACCAAAGTTGATCATCATGAGGAAAGTTCTAAAAAACCGTCCATACAACGATTCCGACACGCAAGTGAGGACAAATATGAACAAGACTTTAAAGGGTTGATTGTCACTGATGATGGTTACTTCTGTTCTATTTACCAGAAGTACAACACAAAAGCAAGGAACAGATCAGAAATCTGGGTTGACAAGCCATGTAAGGCGTAGGGAGTCATGCAAAAGCCACATTCTGTCAGAAATGCACAAAACGAACTTGGTGAATCAAAGACTTCATCATCATCATCTTCCGGAACAAAGTAACTCATGTCTGAGTGCAAATACTTGCAGTGATAGCTGAAAGGACAAGGTAAACATATGCATCTTTGATTCTTTCATGATTGTTTTTTCTTGACTAATACCCCATGCTGTATTAGAATATGACAGCTGTTTACAAATAATCTTCATTTTATTTCAGGTCTCATACATAATTCTGTTTGAAGAATTGTTTTATCAGTTTCACATGTATGATACATTCTCTGATGTTTTCTTTCAGTAATTCTGGTTAAAACTTTATATCTTCAGAATGTGAGAGGGGATTTAGTGCCCTAGGAAGAATAAAAACAACACTCAGAAACAGACTTACCAACCATGTTCTGCAAGGGCTAATAATCAGTGATTGGGATTAAAAAAAATTCAATGGGACTATGGCCCCCTTTCCTTCCTTGTCAATGGGACATTTTTTATATGAATGGGCCATAATGACAGAACTATGTGCCAAAATCCAGTGTGAAAAACAATGTAGAATAAAAGCATTTAACAAACTTTAATACATGGGTGGAGGAGATATATTAACTATCTGACAACTCACACCCTTCTGTTTGAATAAATATGATGAAGCACATACAAGCTTGAACTTAACACTTTTTTTATTCTTGGCTTAACCTTGATCTGGACAAAAAAATCCATCTGATATGCATGATAAACACTATGCAATGCATGAAAATTCCCATTTCCCGTTACCCGGGGAAAGTAAAAAAAAAAACCACGGGAAAGTGACATGCTGATCGGTACTTCCCGGGAAAGTGTTATAAGTCTGTTGTTGCTCGTTATTGTACTTTGCGGTTATCAGATATATCAGTTTTTGAAACTGGTTTACGATTTATTTAAGCCTGAATTCCATATGTAAAGGTATAAAATTGTATGTACACAAGGTACCAGATATCGATGTTGTGATTGCAGATATTGAAATAAAAACTAAATTATAAATTAGATACAGTGATTGGGATTATTTTTTTTTCAATTGCTTGGACTACGTCCGTGCAGTCTTGACAGTACGGTTTGGCTGTATGTACGTCTGACTTCATCAGAAAACGAATGCGCGCGTATGACGCAGAGTTGTTATGTGGAAATGCGCCATTTCGTCGGGTAATGCGACTATGGCGCGGGGCGCGTGGTAATCCCAATCACTGAATAATGGTTGCTATACATGGGCCAGAAGAAGAAGACTTGGATTTCAATGAGACATTAAAAATCTGGGGCAATTTAAGAAAAAGACATATTTTGCTGGACAGAATTAAAAAGTGTGGAGATAGAAATAGGGAACTTTAATCAGTGGTTTTGAAATCAATGCTGATGCATAAAATAGTACAGGAAAGGAAGCAAAAAAGGGACAAATTGATTAAAAAACTGAAAGCAAAAAAGAAGTGAAATAAATACACATTTGAGTTTGTGTACATGTATATGTTTATTAAAATATAATATTTTCTATAAGTATATTCATTGTTGCCGGAACGAGAAAAACCAGACTGGACAAGATATTTTGAAAACACCCACCTTACCTCTTTGAAAAATGGAAAACATTGAAAGCGTATTCTGCAGGACAAACAGTTCCATCTACAGCTCAAATCAGAGCAGAAGGAGATAATACAAAATATGTTGGATAGAAAAGATTCATTTGGCAGTGTTATCCGCGGGCTTCGGAAAGAGCATGTCTTACGTTTCCCCCTATTTTGGACAAGGTCAGATCATATATGCAAATCATCTCCCATGATACATTGCGGTAATAGTAGTTCTCTCGAATTCACGTGACAAATATTTCAAAATGTCAGTGTTCAAAATGACGAAATCATATGGTCTGGGGAAATTGTGCTGTAATGGAGTGTAACACCAATTTCTGAGGGTAAGATGGCTATGAATGAATAGAAAAATGATTGGTGAAGTGATATATATTAGAGTTTTGGATAGAAAATAAAATCTGATAGCCACAAAACGTGGAAATGTGCCTCTCTCGAGTGGGAGAGGAAAATCCGCTGTTTTGTTTATGGCAAGCGCTCTGACGTTCAACGACAACAGCAAGTTCTAAATGGTCGTCGAACGGCAGAGGAATCTCGGACTAGATTTGAATGTGCTTATTAGACATTACATTTTTGTATTCCTCACCTGGAATCAATAGTATTGTGTTTCTACAGGTTACACATATAAATTATTCTATTTTTTTTTATCACTTAGATAGGGATGTCAAGCAAATAAATAAAAAAAAAAAAAATCAAGCATGTGTTGTATATCACGAGAAAGGTATTTTTATTAGAAACACAATGATGTAATTATTTTTTCAATGCTTGGAGTCATTCAAAAGTTACAGCTCTTTGAGTTGGACCACCGTCAGCAAAAGTGTCTGTCAAAATCTGCCGGTTTTTTTATTTTTCAGGTGGTCTTTCAAAAATTAAGAATGTCACTAGAAAACATACACTTAACTATGATTTCATAAGTATTTTGGCTTATGCTTCCGCCAAAGTTGCATTAGGAAGACGAGTTTTGTAATCAGTTGATTTAACCGGTTTATTTTTAGCGAAGGTTTTGTTTCTTTTTGCTAATCGAGGTCACTTGCAAGCGTTAAAAGTACGTGATTTAAAACTTTTATATCCGAGTCAATTGCGCGAATTAAAAAACCGGAAAATCAAAGTCATAATTTAAATTAAAAAAATATATCGGTGAGGAAATGAGAATGTTGCGGAAATATCAACTCGCCGTCTGGCTATCAATACGGAATTAGTTATCGCAAAGATTCCCTTAGGACTATTAACATTTTGTTGTTTTTTAATTATGCTGAGATGGTTAAATTCTTTTAAAAATATGGTCCTGGGAGGTCCCATTCAATCTGAAGTAAATTATTCGTTACTAAACATTAGTGATTTTAAATTACGATGAGAGCAATTAAATTATCAATAAATTACACGGAAAAATATATCATCCCCTTTATGGACCTCAAATGATTACAAAAGAGCATTGTTTTCAAATATTTTAATGAAAATAACATGATCCGAGCTAAATTTGCAGCAGCCATGTGATGCGTTTCTCTCAAGATGGCGTCGATTTTTCAGTAGGAAGCAAACAAACAACAAGAAATAAATCGTTCGTAAAGAAATATTATGCAGAGAAATGTGAATTTTTTAATATTGTTTGTAAGATTGATATTATTGGATTTAATAATTCTAGTTTTTTGCCTTTCTAATAAATTATGGGCTGTTTTAACGCAGTTTGTAACATCAAAGGTTAACATGGTGACAGATAGGCGAGTGCCCAGCTGACGATACCTTTAACATCCCTAACTTAGACTATTTAGACCACAGGAATCGGAAATTTTATCAATATGATGAGAAATACGTCATATGGGTAGTGAAGTTTCACGAACGTAGTGAGTGAAACGAACAGGAATGCAACGCCGTTTTGGAGAAATCGGCTCTGGCTCTTTAAATCTCCCGAAAAATTAATAAAAATTGTCAACACTCTAACCAAATAACATTTTCCTGCAATTATATGTCATTGTTCTCTTCTCTAATCCTGTCATTACCCAATTTTATCGTCTCAGTTGACAGTTCCACTTTACCGAGTAGCCATTGCGTGACGTCACATTTTCTCCCTTTATTGTTACGAAAATTTACCATTGAAAATAGTTAACGGTAATTGTAGTTATCGTTGACCCCCTCAGTTGATGAAAATAAATAAATACGCCACAAAACTGGAACATTTTAATTTTTTGATGTCTTAAACAGTATATACTTTTTGGTTTTATCGAGTTTGTTCCGTAGTCAATGTGACGTCACGCAATGGCTACTCGGTAAAGTGGAACTGTCAACTGAGACGATAAAATTGGGTAATGACAGGATTAGAGAAGAGAACAATGACATATAATTGCAGGAAAATGTTATTTGGTTAGAGTGTTGACAATTTTTATTAATTTTTCGGAGATTTAAAGAGCCAGAGCCGATTTCTCCAAAACGGCGTTGCATTCCTGTTCGTTTCACTCACTACGTTCGTGAAACTTCACTACCCATATGACGTATTTCTCATCATATTGACAAAATTTCCGATTCCTGTGTTTAGACTTAGAGAAAGGATAATCCAGTTTACAACAATACCATTTGCAAAACAGCATTTTCCTGGGAACCATAGGCAACCAGGTCGCTCCTTGGTTTCTTGAATGGAACCATGGCTGTATCTACTGCTTTTCTTTTGATATCCATTTTAATTTATGTCGATGATAGGGGGAAATGGCATAAAAAAACAGTTTCTTTTTTTGGAAACCGGCTACACGCTTCACGGACCGGAAGTTGTTGTGTTTATACTAATATAAAACAAAATACGGATACGTTGTTATTAATTTCCGGAATAAAACTTCAAACATCGTTTTTGGTTGATTAAGAAGTACCACAAACTTGACTATATTTGTGGACAAAAGCCATCCAGATTTTTACACTTTAGTAAATAAAATTAGCATAGAGACCTAATGGGTAACTTTTTTAATAATGGACCAAAAATTTTGAAATTAATTGTCTGAGTTCGTATATATTATATACCAACAAACATCTAAAAAAAAATTGTTGATTTGAAAACTGGATTTTTAAGAATTTTTTCTGAAGTCAAACGGATATTAGTTGGATTTACAAATACCTATAGAATCAGTGACTATCACGACAAAAAGTTGAGTTCGAATAACCCTCACGGTGAGGTGTACATAATAAACATTATGTGATAAAGTTTAAAAATGACTTGCGGCACTGAGGTTGATGCCCGGGTTTTCACCGGGTACTTCGGTTTCCTCCACCAATAAAACTGACCACCACGATATAACTGAAATATTGTTGAAAGTGACCTTAAACATAATAACCATAATCCAACCCATCCCCCTTTATGCCCCGTCCTATATACCCATGTCAACGTCTCAACTTATCATCACAAGATTTTTCCTGAAACTGAACTAAATTCATCCAAGCGAATTACTCGTTAATGTAGTGTCCTAGGCTAAATTTTCAAACATTTATCTATTTATCTTACGCCTATTTCAATAAGACAATGTTAAATATAGATTCTCCTTCAGTTGCCCGTGTGTTATGATATTTCTCCACTCAAGAGAGTTAAATCTAAAAATTTTAACCACAAGCCGTCAGGCGAGTGGTTAAAATTTTTACTTTAACTCTCGGGAGTGGAGAAATATCGTAACCCACAAGAGCAACTGAAGGAGAATTTGTTTCTCCCATTATTTAACACGAACTTAAATTTAATACAATGCAAATGAACGCTAGATTAATATGCAATCATTATAAATTAAGTAATTGTCGGAATTGACCAGATATACTTCCGGGGAAAATTAGCGGGGTGGATATAAACTAAAACACAACCAAATGAGGGAGTTCAGTCTGGATTTGGACAAAATAACAAAGCAAAAAAAAAAAAATTTGTAAGAAAGTATTTGTAAGCACTTGCTTACACTGCTTTAATGCAGTTACGCCACTGAGTCTTTATTTCAAAATCCTTCAAAATTACCGATTTGACAACATGCGGGGAAAGGCACGAGACATTCTAATCCTAAATCGTCTAGAGGATTACAGATATTTCCACCAATGGTTCAGCGGAGTTAAAACGCCGTAATAATGGGAGATTTTCAGTGGAATGTCAGTAGAACATTTTTTTTTCTTTCCACACAAGTATATCAAATATTTTTTTGATACGTAATACATGTGGCAAACAAAAAAAAATCTATTTTTTTTTTACAAAAGATTCAATTTAGTGAATTCAAGCAGATTGCTTGGAAACATTTTCTAAACTGAATGAGATTTTCTGTTACTACAAAGAGACTTTTTATGTTCTAGTCACAATTCTTACTTTGTTTTACTTGGTAGTGTTCATATACCAGCAGTTTTATGTTATGTTTCAGTTTCAACATGTTCAAGCATTTTGAATGTTATATGTTGCTTCTTGTTTTTTCATAAAAATGTATATGTGCATATAATTTGTCTTTATAATCCAATAGAGTTGAATAAACATATTTTCATAATTGCTACTATAGTAATCTCAAACAAGAATTGTTGTTATTTTCCTTCTATAAAGTTGTTCTTTTCCAAGGTTGTCTTTCTAGATCTGTATATACATACACTCCTTAAACATTCTTCTGATCATTGAATTTATCATTTAGAACACAATTGTTGTTGTATTTTGTTTTGTTTTGTTTTTTTTCTAACTTTTTTTGACATAGTGGGAAATAATTTTTTGTTAAATTAACCTGGACATAAACATTTTAACTCCCCCCCCCCCCCCTCCCGTAAGTTATAAAATTGTTGTTGCCTTATCTCCCTTCCCCAGTTTAATACTTCCTGGTCTAAAGGTATTTTGCCAGCGAACTCATTGTGCTGTTGATATAGAGAAAAAGGTAAGAACAGACAGAAAATAATGTTATTGGATTATTTTCTGTTGATATTGATGGAATTGTTTTCATAAAGATAATTTTTTTAAGATGTCTAACTAACTAACAACTACTTTCACTTTCAGTATTGCTTGACTTCTTCTATATTTGACTTTGAGTCGTGACATATGTTATTTTATATGGCGAGTCTTAGGGTAAATAATTTTATAATATATGGATACGTGGAAAATACAAGAACAATAAATATGTATTTTATGAATTATCAGTTTTCTTCCATTTACAATTTACTATTTACGAATCAAGACAAGGATTTGTATAGTACTATATAGACTATACAAATCCTTGATCAATACAAATTATGGTTTTTGAAAACAAAGAAATTGACACAAAGAAAATATTTAAATGGGGGG
>MJUT01015859.1:8961-26388 GCA_002080005.1 Gigantidas platifrons | reverse complement strand
TTGTTGTTTTTTTCCTAAAAAAATATTCTGATTCCCAATGTTGCTGAAAAAAATATTCTGATTTTGGTGGAGGAAAAAAAAAAGAATCTGATTCAGAGTTTTTGTCATATAACCTAATGTTATATTTCTGAAAAAACTTTCGCGCTTTGCCTGAGAAAAAAAATATTCTAACTGGTGTTGTCCGAAAAAATTTTTCTGAACAAAAAAAAAAACCATATCCCCCCTCCAAGTTAAATGGTCGGTCCCTTACTTAGAATTCAAAACGATTCTGTTCAACTATTGCCATAAGAAAAGTTTTTAAATTATAGCTTAGAAATAGAATTTTTGTATTTTCGCCTTTGAGTTGTTTTTCTTTCTATATAAATGAAAATTTTGGAAAACAGTAAATATGTATTTTTCATATTTTGTGCCCTTGGTAGTGAAAATTTCGGCAAACAGTAAATATGTATTTTTCATTTTGTGTCCCCTTGGTAAAGAAACTTAACACTTGTCTGTACCGTGCCACTATTAACACAAGTAAGGGTAAATTAACGTAATTGTTTTCATATATGGAGATGGTCCTATTCATTTTCACTGTGCATAGAGAAATGCAATATTTTATCAAGAAAAAAAAAGCGTGTGCATATTCACATGTTATATGCACTTTTAACTACGAGTTCAAATCCGAAATGGTCAAAACATTTTTGCATATGATTGTATCTTATTTGTACATTTAGTTCACAAATTGAAATAAAATAAGTCCCATTTCATTTGTTGAAATCAACCAATTAATCACAGAACGTAAACATGGTTAGAAATTATTTAGTTCAGTGCTCAGAATAAGAAAGATGAATCAATTAAGGGGACCCGGGTGGCTGAATGAGTTAGGTCGTTGGATCTAACAGCTCATACAAGCCTATCACCAACTCGGCGTGGGTTCGCGCCCAACTTTGTAATTTACAAAAAAAGGGTACACTCGACTCGCAGCCGCAAGTGATAAAGTTTACCAGTTGCTTGCCCAGGGTCGGTGGTTCTCTCCTGGTACTCCGGCTCCCCCCACCACTAAAACTGGTCGCCATGATATAGCTGAAAGTGGCGTTAAACACCAACATTCAAAATCGAATCAATTAATAAATAGGGGGCCGTCGTGGTCGTGATCATATGGTTAATGTTATAGTGTTTAAGCCACTTTCAACAATGTTTCAGTTATATCGTGGCAGTCAGTTTTATTGGTGAAGGGAACCAGAGAAAACCATCGACCTTTCGCAAGTCAATGACAAACTTTATCACATAATGTAATGTTGTATCGAGTACACCTCGCCTGAGCGGGATTGGGACTCGCAACTTTTGTGGTGATAGGCACTAATTGCATAGCTAGTTGTAAATCCAACTACCATACGATCATGACCACGATGGCCCCTCGTGATCGTATGGTAGTTTACAACAACAAAATAAATTATCTGACCCTACAGTTTTGAACAAGTAATTTGGTAAAATTTGAAGATATATTACTACTTTTTCATCTCAGCAAAAATAATCTGATTTTATGTTTCTTGCGGAAAAACCCATGCTCTGATTAAAACATACCACCTGCTAGCAGTTAACAGTTCAGTCCCTAAATATGCATGACAGTTTTGCCACTGTATCAGAGATGCTTTCGGGGCTCGGGTGGCTCAATGAGTTAAGTAGTTGGATTACCTAGCAACTCATACAAGCTTATCACCAATACGGCGTGGGTTCGCGCCCGGCTTTGTAAATTACAAAAAAGGGTGCACTCGACTCGCAGTCGCATGTGATAAAGTTTGCCAGTTGCTTGCCCATGGTCGGTAGTTCTCTCCGGGTAATCCGGCTTCTTCCACGACTAAAACTGGTCGCCATGATATAGCTGAAATATTGCTGAAAGTGGCATTAAACACCAAAAATCAAATCAAATCAAATCAAATCAGATATACTTTCAACTCGTCTTAGGTGACTTTTAGACTCCTCATTTGTGGTCGAGACTCACCATTAAAAAAATAACAAAGAATGCACTAATGTGACTCGTGACTTTTTGGTTGGGACTTATCAAACTTTTATTCTACAAGGACTTCTGTTGTACATTCGTGGGTCTTGGGGTCGTGATCGTATGGTCGTTGGATTAACAACTAATGGTGCAATCAGTGCCTATCACCACTAAAGTTGTGAGTTCGAACTCCGTTTATGGCGAGGTGTACCTGATACAACATTGTGATAAAATTTGTAATTGACTTGCGACAGGTCGGTGGTTTTCGCCGGGTACTCCAATTTCATCCATCAATAAAACTGACAGCCACGATATAACTGAAATATTGTTGAAAGTGCCGTTAAACACCAAAAACCAAACCAACCAACCTGTTGTATGCTAAGCTACCAACCAACAGTTGATCAATTAAATTTTACTTCAGTAACTAGACTATCTATCGACAGTGTTAGAAATTTGTTACGATGCAAAATCTTGCTGAATGCTAATCCTTAAAACAGTCTTATTTGTGTCATAGAAGAGTTTGAAGATACCAAAGGGGTAATTAGAATCCGTAAATCGACGGACAGACCACACAATGGCCTAATGAAAAAAGGACAAACAACGATCTACAAAACATTACACATAAAATTAAAGATTGAGTAACAAGAACCCCACTAAAATCCTGGGGTGAAGTCAGGTGTTCCGGAAGGGTAATCAGTTCCTGCTCCACGATTGTTGTTCTTTAGCTCTGATGGTATGAAATTATCTATGTACAAACACAGCTCATTACTAGTTATACACAAATATAATTTTTTTATAGGTACATACAGAATTAAAATGGATAGACAACACAGGGACATATTGCAGAAAAGCTGTACATATCTGCTCGACAACATTACCAGTGTTGAGGATATATGTGATGAATTGAGGAAAAATGAGATATTGGACGCAGGATTGGCAGATACAATTCTGGTAATTATGGAAAGAAAGGTTAAACATTGATTTAAAAACAATTCCATCAATATCAACAAAACTAGCGATCACTTTCGCCTTAATTCAATGAACACAAAAAAGACAATGTCATATGACGTTGGAGATGCAGGTCCTTGTTAAGCCAGGCCCCCTCTTGATAACTGGATCCCCAACGGTAATACATAAATAAACAAACGAAAAAAACTGCATATTCACTACCACTTAAAAAGACTACATGTATGCTATCACAAAAAATGAAACACACCATAAACATGGACAATACAAGACTTAAAAAAATACGTTAGATCATGGATCCGACCCCTTGTGTCAAATCAATGACTGTAAGATTGGTATTTGTTAATTCTCTGACTGTAAGATTGGTATTTGTTGATTCTCTGACTGTAAGATTGGTATTTGTTGATTTTCTGACTGTAAGATTGGTATTTGTTGATTCTCTGACTCTAAGCTTGGTATTTGTTGATTCTCCGACTGTAAGATTGGTATTTGTTGATTCTCTGACTGTAATATTGGTATTTGTTGATTCTCTGATTGTAAGATTAGTATTTGTTGATTCTCTGACTGTGATTGGTATTTGTTGATTCTCTGACTGTAAGATTGGTATTTGTTGATTCTCTGACTGTACGATTGGTATTTGTTGATTCTCTGACTGTAAGATTGGTATTTGTTGATTTTCTGACTGTAAGATTGGTATTTGTTGATTCTCTGACTGTAAGATTGGTATTTGTTGATTCTCCGACTGTAAGATTGGTATTTGTTGATTCTCTGACTGTAAGATTGGTATTTGTTGATTCTCTGACTGTAAGATTGGTATTTGTTCATTCTCTGACTGTAAGATTGGTATTTGTCGATTCTCTGACTGTAAAATTTGTATTTGTTGATTCTCTGACTGTAAGATTGGTATTTGTTGATTTTCTGACTGTAAGATTGGTATTTGTTGATTCTCTGACTGTAACCTTGGTATTTGTTGATTCTCCGACTGTAAGATTTGTATTTGTTGATTCTCTGACTGTAATATTGGTATTGTTGATTCTCTGATTGTAAGATTAGTATTTGTTGATTCTCTGACTGTGATTGGTATTTGTTGATTCTCTGACTGTAAGATTGGTATTTGTTGATTCTCTGATTGTAAGATTGGTATTTGTTGATTTTCTGACTGTAAGATTGGTATTTGTTGATTCTCTGACTATACGATTGGTATTTGTTGATTCTCTGACTGTAAGATTGGTATTTGTTGATTTTCTGACTGTAAGATTGGTATTTGTTGATTCTCTGACTGTAAGATTGGTATTTGTTGATTCTCCAACTGTAAGATTGGTATTTGTTGATTCTCTGACTGTAAGATTGGTATTTGTTGATTCTCTGACTGTAAGATTGGTATTTTGTTGCACGCAAGATTAATGAAAAAGAGCAAATACTGATTGGCTCAGATTCAGGATAATGCTTCAGAGTGGAGCAGCATGTCTAACCGTGAACTGTTGTTCCAGAGATCTAGTACTATAAATTATTCCACTAAGCGTTGTGATCTAGTACAATGTGGACATCATTACCATCTCCTCGAAATGAACCTTGTTCTCGCCTTAATATGGTTGAACGATTGGTAACCAACAATCCTTCACTTTCTATTTTGATATGGTTTGGTTTTGGTTGGTTTTATGGTGTTTAACGCCACTTTCAACAACATTTCAGTTATTTATCATGGCGGTCAGCTTTATTGGTGGAGGAAACCAGAGTACCCGGAGAAAGCCACCGACCTGCTGCAAGTCACTGACAAACTTTATTACATAATTAATGTTGTACACCTCGCCCTGAGTAGGATTTGAACTCATAACATAAGTGGTGATAGCCACATATTACATAGGTAGTGGTAAATCCAACTATCATAACATCATGACCACGACGGCCCTCTATTTTGATATGTAAAATTGATATCTATCATAAGGAGGTCGACAGTAGTCAACAAGTCAATATATGTATTGATATCTATCATAAGGAGGTTGACAGTAGTCAACAAGTCAATATATGTATTGATATCTATCATAAGGAGGTCGACAGTAGTCAACAATATATGTATTCTGCCTCATAGTAAAAAAACCCTAATGTTATGAATTTTATTCTATGTCATTTGAATTTAGGATGAAGGAGAAAACATCTGATAAATGAGAATGACTTAAATTTCTGAATTTAGTAGTTTCAAGTAATACACATAATATTTGCTTTCAATTTCATGAACAATATAATATTACCCCTTTCATGTGGACAGTTGTTAGTTTGTATTTTTTTTTCTTCCTTTTTTATTATTATTTTTTTTTTTTTAGCTTTTTTTTGTATGTACATATATTATTTGTTTTTGCTTTTTTTTATAGTGTTTTTTTGTTTTTGTTTTTTGCTTTGTTTTATGTTTTTGTATTTATATAGTTTACGGAAGAATATATCTTTTTGTTTTGGATTTTAGAAGAAAACACCCCAACCAAAAGGACAGATTAGGGAACTAATATTCAATCAGTTACCGAGAAGAGGACCAAAGGCCTTCGAATGCTTTATCGATGCACTCAAAGAAACAAATCAGGATCATATAGTAGAATATTTGAATAGACAACTATCTTAGAACAGTATCACATCAAACGTAGACAATTAATCTTGATATAAACAGTAGTGTTACAGCAACAATGTACCCAGACTAATCAGGGATGTACGAGACGGGGTGGAATGGGGGAAAACTGTGCTTTTATTTGCTAGTGAGTTTTGAAAACTGCTTCGACACTTATCCCCGGTCCCTTGGTGTGTCGGATTAGACAGGTTCCACTGTACAACTATTTATTATTAAGAAATATTACATATCTATCTATCATTTCAATGTACATGTATAATAAATAAGTAGATACTAGAATCTAATTTAGTTCAGTGTGCACACTTTACGTCCCGTGAATATCATTCATTAGGCATGCTCATAGCCAAAAGATCGGAAAACCAATTAATTAAGGTATTTAGCAGCAAATAAACCAAATGACACACACACACAATCACCTAAGGTTAGCGGTGACTGAGGGTGATTTATCTTAGTCTTAATTAAAAAGAAATGAAGAACATTGAGTACATACACTTCAGTAAATGTGGTGGCGATAATCTAGTTTTATAGAGCTAAGTTTCCCCTCTTAGTAGAAAATGATTGATATTCAAAAACGAAATATTCAACAACCATAGCAAAATGAACAATGTTCCTGGATCATCCACAAAATTACTTAAACAGAGAAATGTTGACAGAAAATGACAGTAAACTATGTACTCGGTTAAGATATGGGGATTACGACATCCAATCAATATGAATCAAACCTTATCCCCTTTGATAGCTAAATTGCCTGTCCTCAATCAAATTATTAGAGGATTAAACACTTCTTTTCAGGAGTTAAAAGAACCGTTTAATACCTATAATTCTTCAATTTGAATCGTTTCCCTATTTTTATTATTAAACTGATTTCAAGCTTGCCTTCAATTGGACACTATCGTAGTTTACCGCCGGCGGTCGCCATATTGTTTATGATAGTTATACAAAAAAGTTCATCGAGTTGAGTTATAAAACGGATCAAAAACGCAAAAAAGTTCATCCAGTTATGAACGAATCCAAAACAAACAGGTGACAATGCTCTTGTCCAATCAAAAGGCACGAAAACGATATACATTAATTCTATAAGAATTATTAATATATAAAACAAACAATTACAAAAATAAACTGCACAGAATAACATTAACTCTATCAAAGGGCCCACTGAATGTTTATAGTAAATAACTGATAATAGTAAATCATACCATTGCAATTCAATCTTCTGTCCACACACCTAGCACTACTAAAATTAGGTTTATGAACGACCCCTACCGGAAGGTTTTAGGTTTCTAGATATACATATTCACTGCCGGATTATGGCATTTGTGGGCTTTAGGCATATAAATTAAAAAAAAAAAGAGAACAAAATTGGTAATATTACATTTTTGTATGTCCTAGGTACAGTGCTTAATAGATAATCCGGCACTGCCTATGTATGGTCAGGAGTCTGAGATTTGGTGCTTAAAGAAACCACATAATCTGTAATCCTCCACCCAAAATTGCAAGGAGATTTTCTCATCATAATTATTGATTCTTATTTCTAATTCATGCCACAACAAGAATAAAAATAATAAAGAATGTAATACAAATGTAAAACGTTGAAGCTGAGTGACGTCACCGTCGTGGCCGTGATTGTATGGTAGTTGGATTTCCAACTACCTATGCAATTAGTGCCTATCGCCACTAACGTCATTATTTCGAATCCCGCTCAAGGCAAGGTGTACTCGATACAACATTATGTGATAAAGTTTGTCAGTGACTTGCGGCAGGTCGGTGGTTTTCTCCGGTTTCCGCCACCAATAAAACTGACCGCCACAATATAACTGAAATATTATTGAAAGTCACGTTAAGCACCATATATACACCACACCATACACCTATAAATGCTAACAAATATTACGTTATGATAGCTCCTAACTTACGAAATATCTGGTGTGTTAGGTCAATTCCGACAATAGCGCCAAAAACACAGTCAAATATAAGCGCTGTACAGCATTGCTTTCTGCATAAGCTTAGTTGCATTTTCATTGTACAAGCTTATTGACACAAAGTTGATTGAGTCTGCAGATAGACATGCCACTTCACTCGGGCACATTATCCGCGAGTCAACAACCAATCTTTGTTCTTACTCATTACTGCTGCGTACTTAGCAGAGAAGCAGCAAATACCAGTATATTAGTCTTTGGTTTGTCCCGACTGGGGATCGAACCAACGATCTACATCATGTGAGGCTAGCACGCTAAACATTACACCTCCGATGCGGTCTAAAATCATTTACTTTAATTATATTACTGTCGTCATCACTTTGTTATCATCCTCGCCATCTTTATCACAGAAACAATTCAAAATATGTCCCCCCATTTTAATTATCGCTCTCTGCAGAAGCTTAATTGGATTTTCATAGTGCTAGGTCACTGAAGCAACAGTCCCCATGTAGACATGCCGCCCCACTCGGAAATATTATCTTGACTCCGAGCCAAACAGTCTTTGCTCTTACTCCTTAATACCATGTGCACAGCGGAGAAATAGCAAATACTAATTTTATAGTCTTTGGGACTGACGCTTCCGTTAACGATTTTTAAAAATTCACTATATTATACATATATATGTACAATCGCAATCACAATTCCATGTGTTAAATTTTCAGTAAGAAGAAGAAGTGCCGGACTTAGGACAAATGGGGTTCTGTGCTAGTTAAGTTATGAGGCCCCTTACTTGGGCCTGATTTGTGGCACGATCCCATAGACTATGAACTCTTATGATTATGTCTGGAATCGCTCCGAAACAGAACGCCTTCAAATTTAAAATTGCAGTACATCAGCAAAAATCCATCGTAAAAAATGTTGTTGGCAGGAAGATGCCCCCCCCCTCCCACCTGGCCAACGGGGCCCTGTGCACAACTAATCACAATGGTAAATCCGGCACTGAGAATGTTCCATGGCATCCATAATACTAACAAATTTATTCCGCATCACATACACTATTACTGCATTGTTTCTTCTTACCCATGACCACCATATAACACTCCCCGTCAAGTTCTCATTCATGACTTACCATCGGGTTTTAACTAGATTAACACGACGGGTGTCACTAGTGGAGCAAGAACTGCTCATCCTTCTGGGGAACCTGAGTTCACCCCGAGGTTTAGTGCGGGTCGTGTTACTCGATATTTAGTCTTATCTGTAGTAATTTTTAGCTCGATGTTTGACCTTTTGTACTTTTTCGTATGGCCCTTTTGTTGTCTGTCCTTTGATTTACGGATTCTGATTACCCCTTTGGTATCTTCAAAATCTTCAATAATATCTGTCATGGTTATTGACAGAAAGCTGTATAAATAACTATAGCCAAAGATAAGGTGATTTTTGTCCATTGTGTATTTTTGGGTGGTCGTCATTCAAAATTGTATTCGAAGACCTGGTCTGTCTCTAGCGAGGCCGCCATATACTCTTATTAGATTAGATTTGTTGATCTTCTTCAGAAACTGCCCTTCAAGTTGCAGCTAACACGACAGAAACTGACCGGCTCGTTATCTTTCAAAACTACTAGTATGTTCGTGCATACAATCCGAATTTCAAGATAGCTGTCATAATATCCAATTGGCTGACACTGATCAACTTCATACGCAATGTTTCCTTGTATGTAAATTATTAAAACGTTTGTCTAAGACAGAGCCCAAATATTTATTAAAAACTATTTGGAGATGTTTTTCGCCATCCAAAATGGTTGCCATGAGTGTAATTGTCATCATTTTCACCACTCTTCAACATCCCGACTAACATAGTAAAAATAACCTGTGCATGGTCCTCTATCAACCATATTAGGGATGTCGTCTGCCATCCAAAATAGACGCCATTTTTATAACAAAATTATATACCTAGGAAGTTCTTACTACGGTCCGTGTTTTAAAATGTTCATTACTTTTAACATTTCTGAGGCCAAACTACATTGTCAAAATAGTTCAAGAAATTAATTACTGTCACCTGTTTTATCAAAGACGATAATTAACAAAATTCGAATTTTAAAGGTGGTAATCATTAATATGCTCCCCCCTCCCCCCCCACGAAAAAATGAACAAGACAATTTTAATATGTGTATCCACCACATGAAATAACTCAGGAATGATGTCTATATTTTGTCTGGCAATACACATGTGCAAAGGAAAATATATCGCGAATTATATGACAGTATTGTTTATATAGCCAAATGAAGGACGTCATATTAGAATGGCATACAAACTATAGCTTGCATGAATTATTTCGATTCTTATAGGAAATCTCTAACAAATTTATTAAAGTGGAAAGCAGTTTTGAAACTGCATCTAAAAACAACCCACCAACCTCAATCTTGTTTTTTTTTCTGTTCAGACAAAACCTTGTATGATATTAAGAACAGTTTGAAGATACCAAAGGGATAATCAGAAGAAGAAACGAGAACAACATTACAAAAAAGATCGAGCAATAAGAACCCCACTAAAAACTGGGGTCAACTGAGGTGCCCCGGAAGAGTTAACAGTTCCTGCTCCTGGTGTGGTGTAACCGTATATTTGTTTCTAATAATACTTGTTCCAAAAGGAAAAAATAATTGAATAATATTTAATCCTTTTGGAACAAGTCTTAATGGAATATTCATTCCACCTGTAAAAAGGCTGTATGACATTTGTTCGACTTTTGAGAGGTACATTTATTATAGGTAAATGATATAATAAAAGTTACTTTAATATAATACTTGCACATACCAGAATAAATATTATATAATACTTGTACCTAATAAATTTATTTCTGGATCGGAAACTATTTTATGTAATATTTGTTCCATTTTAAACTTATTTGTTCCGTATAATATTTGTATCTAAGAAAATGTATTATATAATAAAAGTTCCGAATAGGAAATTATTTTATGTAATACATGTTCCATTGTACTGGTATTTTTATTATGTCAGTGGAACATGTATTAAATAAAATAAATCCCTTTTGGAACTTTTATTACATAATACATTTTCTTAGGAATAAATATTATAGAGGAACTTCTGTTCCGTCACAGTGGTACCAGACGTGTTACTCTTGTTATAAATAATGGTAAGCTACAGATCTTTTCTGATTGGTGGTATTTGATTTTAGCCACTGAAGTAATTAAAATGCTAAAACAAATCATAAGATAAATCAGTAGCTAGGTGTGAAAATCACCAGATTTATTTGGAAGCTACCTCATCGGAGGACGACAATCTTCAAACGTCAAAGTCGATAGATGGTTTGGTATTTTTTCTCCTCGAAAAATGAATATATTAAAAAAAAACAAAACAAAGCGAACATCTAAATTCCTATATAAAGAAATAAAATTACCGAGGAAATATGTCCATAATTTGTCCGACAGTACGCATGGGCGAAGTAAAATAAATCGGAAAGTATATCACTCCATTGTTTACATAGCCAATGGAAGAAGTCATATCAGAAATTAATATAAAAATGTGAATTAAAAAACAAAATACCAAGTTTAATTTCATATATAGTCTTCTCTTTATTACTGCACGTGTATTTTCATTTACCTGCAATGATACAATTTAAATATATCTGAAATTTACATGTTATTTAACTCCCTAGACGTGTAATGGATATGGCACTTACTTCGATCTCTGGTCGGATAAAACCAAAGACTATTGGTTATTTCTCTGCTAATACCGTAGCATTAACATGTATGATACGAACACCTATATGAAACCCTAAATCGTGTACAACCAAATCCTGCATGGTACAACGTGGCACGTGTAAAACATGCGTAATACAAGCATGTTATGTTCTTATAATAAAAAACTAATTTTGTGCACAAGTTGAATACAACTTCATTTAAACAGAGAAATACCTCCACGAATATCATAATCGAACAGTCGCAAAAAATAACACGTGCTAAAAGAACCAGAATGTCAGGATTAAGTCGGACTAATTACGATCTTCACATAAGCTCTCTTTGCCATGTGTAAAACTACTTCTTAGCCAATTCGACTTTAAACGTACTTTCCATTGGATTTCAACATCACAATGTTCTATTGTAAATTGTAACATCTTAGTATGGGACGCTGAAAACGGTCAGAAATACCAATTATGAACAAAGCAAATACACATCAACTGCACTGACCCGTTACAAATCTTTCTATGGTCTCTTGTCAGAAATATGCTGCTTCTTCGCAGACACTAAATTGCAATAAATAGCGCCCTCTGTTATGCTTTACGTCATTTCCTCCACGACGCCCTCTGTTCATCTGAGTTTTGGTTGATTCGTTTGACAATAACTTTTTTTTTAATTTTAAAATAAAATAGCTTGTTTCATTTCACAATAACTTATTTCATTTTACAGTAAATTAGCTTGTTTCATTTGGGAATATCTTGTTTTATTTGACAATCGAATTGTTTATTTTATAAAGGTCATTTGACGTATGTTTGTCTTGTCTGAATTTTGCTTTCTTCTTAGTGGTTTCCGTGTTCAATAAGAATGGTTATAACTCGTCAGCACCAAAGCATAACCTTCATGTCACTCAAAATGTGACTCTTTGACATTAAATAGAAATATCCGGTCTATAATGTATCAACCATATTATTTCTTGTTCCCACAGACGTTTTTGCTTGACTTTAAGTTTTACAATTATCAAGTCATGTAGGAAAAAGATTTGGGCGCGATTTACAAAAACAAATTCCCATACCCATATATGAACATGCTTTACAGTATAGCACGAAAATAGTAATGTTTAGGGTTAGGGTTATGATGTTTAACGCCACTTTCAACAATATTTCAGTTATATCATGGCGGTCAGTTTTATTAGTGGAGGAAATCAGAGTCCCTTGAGAATACCACCGACCTGCTACAAGTTACTGACAAACTTGATCACATCGCAAGTGATAAAGTTTACCAGTTGCTTGCCCATGGTCGGTGGTTCTCTCCGGGTACTCCGGCTTCCTCCACCACTAAAACTGGTCGCCATGATATAGCTGAAATATTGTTGAAAGTGGCGTTAAACACCAAAAATCAATCAATCAATCACATAATGTTGAGTCGAGTACACCTTCAATCCTTACCAAACACGTGGCTGTGTAACATAGCATTCATGCATGACTGGTGACAAAAGGAAATCAAATCCACATCTTGTTGGTGACCCCGTCCATGATCGTGATCAGGATATACAATGAATTGGATAGGGTTCACGGTGCTGTGACCCTTATCATTATCATTACCCTGGTCGTGCTGTGGAGAATGGTGACCCTTAGAGATAATACAGTTACTTATACAAGGTAGCAAATGGCTGATGAAGTCATCACTATAAGGTGCACTGAGTATTGCTGAAAATACAGATTTAAAATATTTACAAAATAAATTGAAATAATGTCTCCCTCCCTCTACAAATGGTAACAATTAATCCGTACAAGAAGGATATCAATATTATTTGAGTTTTTCAGGTCGCCTTCCTGTAATTTTCCTCACACTTCATTTAATGGTGGATTACCGACTAAAACACGATAGTAGACACATAGTGTATGTACAGTACATGTTCGTTATACCATCGCATTTTGGAAAAACCAATATTTTGGTGATATATGAATGTGGCAATATATAAACAAGGGAGAAATTTACATATAAACTATATTATTTTTGGAAATTTGGACTTTACAATTCGATGGCTACTGCATAAGTGAGGGTGACAGATAAAAAGGGTGTGGTATAGCGAGGGTACACTCTATTTAATGGGCCGTCGTAGCCGTGATCTCATAGTAGTTGTATTACAACAACCTATGCAACCAGTGCCTATCACCACTGATGTTGTGAGTTCGAATCTCGATCAGGGTTAGGTATACAACATTATGTGATAAAGTTTGTCAGTGATTTCCGACAGGTCGGTGGTTTTCTCCAGGTCCTCCGGTTTCCTCCGTCAATAAACCCGACCGCCACGATATAACTGAAATATTGTTGAAAGTGGCGTTAAACACCATTAAACAAACAAACAACCACTATATTTATATCATTCCGTCATGTGGATTTGTTGTTACAGTTACTCTTTGAATCCAATCCAGTTTTTAAATTATTATTTTGTAATAATAATAAAATTGATGTATTATTTCTCAACACCAAAGCTTCACAATTTCCTTATTAAATGTTAAACCTAAATATTAGGGAAGTACATGATCCAGTTGTTTATTGGAATGGGGTGTTCTAATGAAGCTTTGAGGTTCAAAAGTGGATATGGCGAATTTTATATATATCTATTACTGAAATTTACAGTTCCTAAATAATGTAATTATTAATAAAACTAAGGTTCTCCACCATCAGTCATAGGTAACCTTAGCTGACTTTGGCTATCCTGTTTAGACCCTTTGGTTTTATTGCTCAGTAAACTTTAAATTATTTGGCTTTCCAATCTTTTGATTTTGAGCGTAACCTGATGAAGGTTATTCAAGAACCGCGCCGTGCGCACTAAATTAGATATCTACGTTTGTATTGTAACAATTCATTGTTACAGTTACCTTATCTATACCACAGGCGCTCGTGGCACGGACGTACCACCTTGTGGATTATTAGTATCTATATAGGGTCGACACATGCAAGTTGTTGTTAACATAAGATTGTATGTATATTGACACAACAAGTTAAAATAAGGAAAAAGAGATGAAATAATAAAGAAATAAAGAAATTCTTTTGAAAATAAATTTGTAAACAGAAAGTTAGAAAAAAGGGGATGGGGTGGTGGCAAGTCCGTGCCACGAGCGCCTGTGATCTATACATTTATATTATCGACGCATGGATACTGTCATTTTTAATGGTCTCATGTGTCGATATTGTGTTTTTGTCGACATACTGAGGGTGTTTCTGTAAAACAGTTTACATGCTTACAAATATAGTTAACCATCTGGGCGAGACATGTAGATTGATCTGTGAACATATGCTATGGTCTTAAGTCAGCATATTAGTTAAGTAAGAGTATATATTGTCCTGTCAATGTTTGTGTAGTTGTTCGTTCTTGAGATAGTGTGTGAAAAAAACGTGGAAAGAAATATGTATGTTATCTATTGCTTGTTTATATCTGCATTGCAAGATCCATTTATTAAGATGGGTGGAAGGGCCCAGGTGGCACAACGAGTTAGGTAGTTGGATCACCTTACAGTTCATACAAGCCTATCACCAATACGGCGTGGGTTCGCGCCCGGCTTTGTAAATTACAAAAAGGGTGCACTCGACTCGCAGCTGCAAGTGATAAAGTTTGCCAGTTGCTTGCCCATGGTCGGTGGTTCTCTCCGGGTACTCCCTCTTCTTCCACCACTAGAACTGGTCGCCACGATATAGCTGAAATATTGTTGAAAGTGGCGCTAAGCACCATCAAACAAACAAACATCAAGAGGGGTGGATTTGGGTCCCATTAACCTGTTCAAACCCGCCATAGATATGTCCCATGTCAGGACCTAGATTTCCATTGGCATATGGAGTAGTTGGTTTCTTTGTATTCGGATGTGTTTCTTGATATAGGTTGCATTTACTCATTATTGTTTAATCTTTATTTCCATAACATATATTATTTTCTGGTTCTATTTTTAGACATGTCTACTCACCTTTGATTGCAGCATGTGCATCCCCTGGATTAATCCCATGCCGATGTGCAGTTCTTAATAAATCTAGCAAAGTAAAATACATGCAATAGATCTTCTGTACATATCCGATTTGATTATAAAATTATACATTTTTTATACGAGTTATTTCCCTTTCGACGGACAAAATAGTTTCCGGTCTAGACAGAGCATTGGAAAGGATAACGGATTTGAACATTATTTTCTCAAAATTTATAGATATTTGAACCCTGTGACAAATCGGATGATTTCATAGCAAATAGAAAAGTCACAAGTTGTAATAACATTAAAGTTTTTAACATATTTACTTTGCATGAAAGGCGAACATGATCTTGCCCGCCTTAAAGGGAAACAACTCATGTAAGACGTATAATTTCAGAATCAAAGTAGGAAACGTGCTAATGACCTATTCATTTGAGTATATAAGAATAAAAGGAAAGAGCTTAGAAGATCTTAAGTTAAGCTTATCTTGTACATCTTATACAATTATGTTTTCTTTTCGAAATAAATCAAATGTGAATATTTTTGTAATTGTTTGTTTTTAATGTTAATATATGTTTGTAAGATCGCAATCTAGTTGTCAAGAGGGGTTGGTTGTGATTTATTATCCGGCCTGACTCCGTCTCATGTTTGTGGTTGTTGATTTGATTTGATTTTTTTTGTGTTTTAACGCCACTTTCAGCAATATTTCAGCTATATCATGGCGACCAGTTCTAGTGGTGGAGGAAACCGGAGAACCCGGAGAGAACCACCGACCATGGGCAAGCAACTGGTAAACTTTATCACTTGCGGTTGCGAGTCGAGCGCACCCTTTTTGTAATTTACAAAGCCGGGCTCGAACCCACGCCGTATTGGTGATAGACTTGTGTAAGTTGTTAGGTAATCCAACTATCTAACTCATTGAGCCACCTGGGCCCTTTGTTTGTGGTTGGATACAAATCATCCAATAGCATTTATGAAAAGAGAGGGTAAACGGTGATGGTAATCAATGCCACCAATATCAACAAAACCAACAATCACCTCTCATCATATAACTCAACTCAGTGAACACAAAGAAAAATACCATGACATCCGACCATAGAAATCCAAGTCCTGGCTTGGGACAGGCATAAACATGTGACGGGGTTATACCATTTAATGAGGTTGTTGTCTTCAGTGGATATGCTATGTTATTGAAATTGTTTTTAAGACTTGAACAACGGATTTTGCAGAATAAAAACGTCATTCTTTGAAATGCAAATTGTTTTTTTTATCGTACCTTTATTTATTCAATGATTATACTGAAGTTTTAGCAACATACGTTTTATATCATCTATACGAACTCCTCCTGATGTACCATAGTGTTCTTCTTCTGGGCTTATAGCGTCTGTTTCTTCCTCTTCACTATAACTGTCATCAAAGACGTTGTCTTCATAGGCCTCGTTTTCTCCTTCATTTTGATATTTGTCGTCAAATATTTTGGATTTCCTGTTATCTACAAGCGTTTGAATACATAAATAGTACATTAAACAGTCACAATAGAAACAAAAAGCCACACATAAACTCCACGATAAAATGGTAACACACAAACATCACCCAGATTCAGTCTAGTAGTTCAAAATGTACCAATCTCCAGCTTATTCATACCATCCCTCAATCTTTCGATTTTGTCAAAGGTTTTCGGTTTTTCTAACGTGGAGTTATCTACCTTTGTGTTTATATGAAGGGTTAAGGTTGGAGATATGGTGTATAACGCCACATTCAATAATATTTCAGTTATATCGTGGCGGCCAATTTTATTGGTGGAGGAAATCGGACTACCTGGAGAAAACCACCGACCTGTTATCAAAAGCTTTATCGAAATAAACTTGCCACCAACTCCAGGACAAACAGTATTTGCTATTAGTGTTCAATGCTGTGTCCTCAGCAAAATAGCAGTAACGTTTCCATTTCATTGTCTTTGATTTTAGACAACCGCGGAGCGAACACACGATCTACCCCACTGGACCACATTGCCCATTACACAACATAAAGGAAACACTTTCCTGTCTTTTCCTCATTCATGACTTATCACTGGTTTGAAACTAGAGTAACACGACGGGTGCAACTAGTGGAACAGGAACTGCTTACCCTTCCAGAGCTCCCGAGTTCACCCCATGTTTTAGTGGCGTTCGTAATTCTCGATCTTTAGTTTGATGTGTAATGTTTTGTAGATCGTTGTTTGTCCTTTTGTACTTTTTGTCCCCCGACGCTTCGTCGAAGGGGACTATAGAAATGGGTATCGTCCGTCCGTCCGT
>MJUT01015855.1:307629-370557 GCA_002080005.1 Gigantidas platifrons | reverse complement strand
TTTCCATCGGGGAAATAATCCTAGTGGGGTTGACAATTTTGGATATTCACCTCTTCCGAGGGCCATAATTGTATATTAGTGATGAGATTAGTCTGTTATACATGTAATAACATCATCTAAAAATAGCTTGACAGTCATTAATTATCCATATCTACTCGTTTTACAGAACTAATATTGCACACATGACAACAGTTGTGTCATGAAAATAGAATATATTATGCATAACGTTTTCTTTACAACAACTCTGCACATCCGGTTATCTGCGAGAGTTGGATTTTTAATCGCATGTGACAAAAACTTGCATGACCACATCATTTTGTCTATAAAGCTAGTTTAACCGCCTACTTTTTATGGAAATCCCGTACCAAACCGGTAGTGTGATCTGTCATGTATACGTGTGTGAGATGCATCGATATGCTCCTGTGTCTACGATTGTTCGATTCAAATTTGGAACTGTGCCACCAATGTGGTATTTTATGTTTTTGATTTGATTACGACAGCGATTCGGAATCATAAAATGGCTAAGGTCAGGAGTTTGAACCTACTTGAAGCACCACTTTTTATTCCCATATACTTGTTCTGATCGTTTGACCATCTTTTTTTCCATTTTAATGGCTATACTATTTTGTTCAGCCTATTCGTTTATTGTCTAGTCACAATAGAATACTATATCTTCCATTGCGTATCCATATGTTAGCTTATATTATTCAAATAAACTCTCGAAGTGCCTATAATAACTTAGTTCATTATATCTAATTATATCCCATCCATGCTCATTCGCCTGACACCCTCCCCCCCCCTCCCAGGTCGATCCCATTTACCATACCTTACTCTACCTACTATCGTTAATTTGTTTTACGATAGTTATTTTCGTAGAGCAATATCACATCGAACGTGAGGCCTGGGAGGTGAGATGCGAAGAAAAGTACATTTCGAGGAAAACATATCAACGATAGTATGTTTATCGAGAATTTGGTAACATGGCGTCATTGTAACGTCATATTCGAAAACAGCAATATTAAGTTAATATCACGTTGGTTGCTTGATAATAGATATAATCGCGTGTTAATATCAAAGAGAAAATAAACAAATTATTGATATATGTTCAGTATCAGTACCTCATGTGGAACAATAATTGAGGTCATGAAAAACCCTCTATTGCTATAGCTGTCTTTTTTCTTTAAAGAGTAATGAGCTATTTCATCGCCATATACGTCCAGCAGTGACACATCGGCCAAGTTTATTATGGTCGTTTTATCGCTTACTTCTATTACAAGGGATACATTTTCATCTGAAAGTATATTATTAAACATGATTTAATAATGTGCTATACGTGTAGTACCAATTGCAGTACGGCATGGCGCAGTTTTAGGACTGACAAGTTTTACGATACAAAAGGGACAATCAGAAGCCGGAAATCGATGAAAGACATAATACAATACCTAAAAGAAAAAGAACAAAAGGACGAGCAATGATATACATTACACTACATTGGAAACTGAAGATTCAGAAATACAACACGAAAAACCCACTAATAACCAGGAATGAACGCAGGTGCTCCGGAAGAGTAGGAAGTTACATTAGTGACACCCGTAGAACTACTGCGTTTAATTATCGTCACTTTGAGTAATATTCAAATTATATCGTAGCTACTAGAATTTAAGCACGAAAGACAATCCTTACAATTATATCGATCTGACCATAGCCTTATGGCGCCAATTTTGTAAGACAATCTAAAATGTACAAAAGGTGCAACAGAACACGAGAGCCTCCTAATAATTGACAACCAATAAATGGTAATTCTCATCAATATTTTTAAGTAACGGATTATTATTTTTTTTTTAAATTTATTAGCCTTTATATCAACATCGAATGGACACATTATTTTGTGTAAATAAACAAGGCAATAATATATTTTAAGATGAATTATTTAATAAAGATGAACTGCATAGCACACAATTATCACATATTTATTATATTAAATAAAAGTGAAAGAGAAAACCGAACGGCACGAAATGAGAATCAAGAGACACTGGCAACATCGAGAAAACAAGACACAGAACTAACACAATACCGAAAACTATATACATGAGTAACACGGACCCATAATAAACCGGGGTGAACGCAGGGGCTGGCGAAGGTTAGATAGTTCCCGTGTCTTAAAGGTATAGCAGTATAGCATTCATTCATATTTGTCATAGTAAAAAAAACGCACCAGAAATATGATATATAATCCATTGTTTTAGCCATATATATTACTTGGAATGGGTCGTCCACTGATTTCATAAAATGAAAACATTGCAGGGTAATTCTTCATGAATTTGGCAGTAAAGTCCAATGTACTTCTAGCTGTTACTTCTACATCCCATTCACTGATGTCATTTTTACGGACTGTCCAAATCCCCGGTCTCGGATTCTGATGATTGAAAATAAGATAACAATTTTGAATGAATGATTCGGTTTATATAACATTGAAATATCACAAAGACATAATCTTTAACTAATAGTCGTTTTATACATTCCCTATTAGTTTGTAAAACTATATCATTTTCATGCGAGCTATTTCCCTTACGATGGACAAAAGGGCACCTGTTTTAGCATGTGTAATGGAGAGGACAACGAATTTGAACATATTGTTTTCATACTTAGAACATTGTACAAAATCAGAAGATAATTTCATAGCAAATAGAAAACTCACAACTTGTTACAACATTAACATTTTAGACAGATTATGGGAGAATGATATATTATTTCAATAAAAAAAGAACCTTGCATGAAAGGGGACCATTATGGCCGTCTTAAAGGAAATAACTCTTGTAAAAGGAATGGTGCAAATGGTTTATTGGTGTTTAAATCCACATTCAACATTATTTCAGTCATGATTGGTTGATTATTGTTAGACGTCACATGATCATTTATAATACTGTTCTCTCCATTAACCTTTGACACAATGCTAACTAAATATAACATTACACTCAAGTTGGATTAAACAATGAAAAAGGCGCTGACAGAATCTTAACTGCGGATAACGTCCATTGTTCTTAGAACTGAAGAGCCTTTGGCAATTGAGCGGTCATGTATATGTGTATTAAGGGAATAGATTTTGCCTCTGTTTTCTAGATTGTCATATTGGTTTGTGATTTATTTTTTTTTTTATTGTTTTGTTTTTCAGTGTATTATTCCATGCCTTCAGATACATGCATGACTGTATGATGGTATTTACAAAATGTCTAAATTGCAAATGCGTGTTTCATATAATATTGTAATCTAAAAGTTTTAATAAAACTCGAAACTTCAATGCAGTAAATAGAAAGGACGTTCTTCCTGTACAGTTTTGGCAACAACATTTATTTTCAGAACAAATAATTTCAATCATCCTACATTCGAATAAATCGCTTGATCATCATAAGCTTCTTGTGTAAATGGTTAACACAACCTGTCTACCTATTTTCTTGTTTGGATTAAACAGGTTTAAATAACTAAACCGTTTATACATATAATCATTAAGTATTCAGGTGAGGCTTACGGCGGTTCCTTCTGAATTTCATGCAAAGCCAAATGCCAAAATAAACTGCTATAATAAATGAGAGTGAAATGTCGCATTACCTTAACAACGATACTCAAATAAGTTTTCCCAATGTTATACAATGTAATTGTCTTGTTGTCAATTTGATTTACATTTCCTGAAAATAAACTAGATAGAGTAAATGACAATACAAAAATACAATAAGGGTAATAACAAAATTACCGAACACAGAGCAATCTTCTAAAGGGAAAGTAAAAACTCATAAGTATATAAACAGACAAAATCAGTCAACAACCGGAAAACTGAAAACCGTAATGAGCCTGACTTGGTACAGGCATTTTCAAAGAAATGGTGGGTTGAATCAGATTCTACGGCGCCAAACTTCCCGCTTTAATTAATGTAAGTATACTAGCATACAATAGTCGTAGGAGTCATCTCTGGTAGAATTTGAAATACCAGCAATTCCTGTTTATATATATATATTGTTCCTGTTTGCTATGAAATACAAAACTGTATTTAAAATATATAAAGATTTCTTCATTTTTTCTAGATTTCGAAAATGAGTAGGCACATTGTAGAAGACTACATTTTTTTGTCACTACCCAAAGATCCTTACTTTCCTGGTGGCAGTAAAAAGTCTCCGTTGATCTCCCCATTCCCTCATTTCTATATTTGTTTTATTAGTTTTTGAACTTGTCCTCGTCCTGAATATAGCTGAATTACTTCTCGTTGAACATTTTAGCAATATAGTTCTATGGACCCAAACCTCCCCTCTTGGCGCAGTAATATATTATATACAGCTTCTGTGTCAAGACGATTACATATACTATATATAGCGTTCATTATAATGACGCTGTTGGCCTGGGTATATGTGAGTGGTGTCATTTTACTCACATGTGGAATGCATTTGCATGACATAATTACTGCGCTAAGAGGCGAGGTTTGGGTCCATAGAACTATATTCACCCGCCACTTTTTATTGAAGTGCCTGTACCAAGCCAGGAAAGTGAGTGGTCATGTTACATAAGGGTATTGATTTTACTATGATTTTTATCACTATATTTTGGAACTTTTTCGACTACATAGTATTTTATTACAGTACTATATTTAACTTAATGCTATGTTCTTCCTCACCTGTTGAATCTTTAAGAATAAAATCTGGAATGTCTTGTTTGCCATGCATTTTGAGAGTAAATTGGCTAATGCTAGAGTCTATTGCTATCTCGAATGATTTAGGTGATGATGGCCCTCCAGGATATACATTGTGTAGTATCAGAACCTCTGCTCCTGATAGTGTGGACTGTGAATGATATAAAATATAATTAATATTAGAACCTCTGCTCTTGATAGTGAGGACTGTGAATAATATAAAACATAATTAGTATTAGAACCTCTGCTCCTGATAGTGAGGACTGTGAATAATATAAAACATAATTAGTATTAGAACCTCTGCTCCTGATAGTGAGGACTGTGACTGATATAAAATATAATCAGTATTAGAACCTCTGCTCCTGATAGTGAGGACTGTGAATAATATAAAATATAATAGCACTAAGCTCTGTGCCACATAGACTGACTCCCCCAAAATATGATACTCATCCTTTAATATATATATGTCAATTCCCTCCCCTTTGCATTGAATATCCAATACAATCTTTATCCCGAGAAAACTGTCCATGAGTTGTATATTCCCCCTTAATAAACTGTATCACACAAGCCTGTATTGAGCATAACGAACATACCATAGTGGTGATACATCTATACATTGATTATATAGTAAGTGACTTTAATTTATAGTCATACGATCGCGGTCACGGAGAACTCATTTATTTATCTCGTTGTTTTTGGTAGAAACACAGTATAATATTATCTAAAGTTACTTACCTGTAAAATTCCTAATGCATTTGGTATCTGATCCTTTGTTGTCTGGAACACGTGACCTCCCGATACAGAAGCAAGATGGTGGTACACATCAATAGGATCCCACGTGGTTGTTGAACGTTTGTGACGCAATGGTTCTGATTTAAAAATAAACGTCGTAAAATATTATTTATATAGATATATTTTACAAATTTTATTGTATAAAATAAATGGCTAAGAAGTTTCACGCTTTACATCTGTGCGCCTCACTTCTGTTTTTCTTATTTGGCCGACGTTCGTGTTATTGACGTCATGTTAAAAATTATGCCCTATGACAGAAGGAAAGACAATAAAATAGCGAAAATAATAAGACATAGGGCAAAATGATCTACAAAACATAAACATAAAAATAAAGATCGAGTAACACGAATATGCATTGTTTCATTTAAACGTGCTGTTTGGAAGAAGCTGATGTACCTGTATCGTCAGTTTGTCGATATATTGGTGACAATTTATTTATCGGTCTTTAACATAAGCAGCATTCAAGCTATATCCTAGCGTCTCCGACAATCAAGTGCTGTCTTTATTTTATTCACTACACTGTGTATATATTTGCGTTTGTCTTCCTCCGTCATTTTTAAGATTTACAATAGACTTGTGTAGTCCATCTACATTTCTATCGTGATGGATATTGCCAGCCAAAATATGGTGAATAAATTAATGATTATATAGCATTTAAATTTTCATCATTTTCTTTCTAAAAAGCACTTGTTTACGAAAGGTTGTGCAAATATATCAATCTTGACATCACCTCATTCAACCTCAAGGCAATTTTGAGGCCATAGCCTGCTGTATTCCTTAATCTTATAATAAAAGGACGATCAGAATACAAAAATGGCAGAAGTAGAAACACAAATTAACTTCCTAAAGATAAAAAAAAAGTTCATGAAGATACGAAAATGGTAACAAAAAGCCGAAAAAAGGGCATACAATGCAATGACCACAGCAAAGAGGGCAAGCAATGATTTACAAAACACTACATAGAAAACTAACGATTGGGCAACACAAACAAAACTAAAATCTCGGGGGAAACACAGCTGCTCAGGAATGGTAAGCTGTTCTTGCTCCAGAAGTGATACCCGTCATGTTACTTTTATTACAATCCATGTCACAAGTGACGAATAAAGAAATGTCCGTATTAAGATTAAGACAAATGAAACATATCCGTGGTCATTTGTGAAACAGATTATTCCATATCGGGTAATCAAGCCATGGTGGCGACCGTAAAACTTTCGAAGTGATGACTTCACCTTAGCCAATGGGAACCATTATTTTAGTAGCTTCATTGTTAGCAGCAACGCTCTTTAAAGGAAATCATTGTCCTGATGTCTTTTTCATTTTGTCGATTGCATGTTCTGTCCTCAATTTATGGCTTCGTATTTCCCTTTTTGTATCTTCAAACTTTTTTAATTGATATTAGAAGACATACCTATTGCATGGTTTAGATTGTCACTGAACTTTAATCCATTTTGATTGGTTGTTGAACAAGTACCTATGACGATAAAAAATATTCGGAGTCTCTTGGACGCTATCAAGCTATCTATCCTCTCTTGTGTATAAGGGTCATTCGGTGTAGAATCAGTAAACACATACAACATTGAGTCAGGATGTGCGGCATTAGCAGCTGAAATGTTATAAATAGATATGATTAAACGTGTATATCAAATTTAGTGCACACGACCCGTTTGTGGAATAACCGTCATCAAGCACGATCATAATCAAAAGATGTAACCCCAGGTCGACTTTGTCTATCAAGAAAATATGTATATATCGCTATGAGTTTGTACTAATGACACTTAGCTTTGTATATTTTCATTTGTCAATCATAGACGTCACTAATACTTATCGTCGATACATGTATGTGTTATTTTGTGTTCTTAATGTTACACGTGCAATTGTCTCAGAGAGTTTAATAATAAAAGTTATAAAACGTTATGCGTTTATGCAACCTTAAATTACTGTCGTGTTATTTGCTTTATTGTTATTTGACCTCTTCTTAACAAAATACTAATTCTCAGTAATAAACTATTAAGTCAAGATATTTGTAAAGAATCGTCTCCTGTTTTCTGTCAAAAGGTTTATTGGAATATAAAAACACTTCTTTAAAAAGTAGTCCGTCATTACTAATAATGGTACTAGCAACACGACAGTTCGGAGTTAGGGGAAGAGTTATGTCCCGTATCTAGCGCTTTGCCGTTAAGAGTACATAAGGAGTACATCCGGGTCTCATTTTCGGACACTTTTCTAAGATGGCTCCCGCCCTTTGTTACAACAAATAGCTGTCATTATCAGCAGAGAAAAAACTTTCCCTTTATACCTTACTGTGTAGTGGTTGCGTGTTAATTTCATATTCGATGTTATCACTGATCATTGCCTGGCTAGATTAGGATTATTCATCAGAAGTTGAAACTGCAGATAAAGAAACTTTTCTATATTGTACAGTATCGCCGCATCGGATGTAATGACAATGTTCAAATTTAGTTACCGTAGATGACACTGAACATTTCAGGTGTAAAATTACCTGCTTTATGGAAAAAAAATTGAGCAGACTATATTTAATGAAAATGATTGACATTTTATGATTTTAGTTGTCACATTAAAAGAAACATACTTCTTTTTTTTTACGAAGGTATTTTCCCTGTATCAATGTTAGATTTACAGTAACATAATATACAAACAAACCAATTATTATTTGTCATATAAGAAAAAAATACATAAATAACTGTGGGTATTATTTTTTTAAATATTTTCCTGCATCAATGCATCGATTGACAGCTGAAATACTCAAATGCTGCGTCGTTGGCGACGCCCACGGCAGCCATGTTGAAAAAACGTTCAACGGCGGGAAATAAAATAGTCCTTTTTTACCTCCTTTACAAAAGACTTTTTAACTCCGAAGTTCCGTATTAGATCTTGGCTGAAAGTTGATTGTTAAAATGTATTATCTATAAAGTTCAAGAGTCTACAAATCTTTATTGCAACGCTTCTCACCCACTTATCTATGTTACTCACATGAGAGAGGAGGCTTGACATATATTTTGTATTAAATTACATGTACCAAACTAGGAAAGTGAGCGGTCATATATACATTTTGTATGTGTAAGTGTTATTGCTTCTGTTTCTACGATATTTTCTATTTTGTGGAACTGTTCCAGCAGTGTGTGGTATATTTCTATTTTGTGGAACTGTTCCAGCAGTGTGTGGTATTTTTCTATCTTGTGGAACTGTTCCAGCAGTGTGGGGTATTTTTCTATTTTGTGGAACTGTTCCAGCAGGGTGTGATATTTTTCTATTTTGTGGAACTGTTCCAGCAGTGTGTGGTATTTTTCTATTTTGTGGAACTGTTCCAGCAGTGTGTGATATTTTTCTATTTTGTGGAACTGTTCCAACAGTGTGTGGTATTTTTCTATTTTGTGGAACTGTTCCAGCAGTGTGTGGTATTGTTCTATTTTGTGGAACTGTTCCAGCAGTGTGGGGTATTTTTCTATTTTGTGGAACTGTTCCAGCAGTGTGTGGTATTTTTCTATTTTGTGGAACTGTTCCAGCAGTGTGTGGTATGTTTCTATTTTGTGGAACTGTTCCAGCAGTGTGTGGTATGTTTCTATTTTGCGGAACTGTTCCAGCAGTGTGTGGTATGTTTCTATTTTGTGGAACTGTTCCAGCAGTGTGTGGTATTGTTCTATTTTGTGGAACTGTTCCAGCAGTGTGTGGTATGTTTCTATTTTGTGGAACTGTTCCAGCAGTGTGTGGCTGTTCCAGCAGTGTGTGGTATTTTTCTATTTTGTGGAACTGTTCCAACAGTGTGTGGTATTTTTCTATTTTGTGGAACTGTTCCAGCAGGGTGTGGTATGTTTCTATTTTGTGGAACTGTTCCAGCAGTGTGTGGTATTTTTCTATTTTGTGAAACTGTTCCAGCAGTGTGTGGTATGTTTCTATTTTGTTGAACTGTTCCAACAGTGTGGGGTATTTTTTATTTTCATGTTATATGTATACAGGTATTATTCATGGGTACACTTTTATATGATGCTTAAAACAAATGTTGTAGACGAGATATATAAGAGAGAAAGCTAAATACAAATGTATATATAGATACGTACCTGCTTCGATCCCTGTCAAAGAAAACTCCGGACAATCATTACCACCTGTAGCTTGTATAGCACCGATCCAGCTAATCAGATCAGCTGATTTTGTAGTGTCCTTAACTAGTGTTGATGTTCCTAAAGAAACACATTGTATATACATTACCCAATGAATGTCTTTACGTTTGTATATTTGATTATATTTCCCTAAAAGTTACAGTTTCTTCGCATGTGTTTAATCTAATTAACTTACTTAAATAAAGAATCAATTAAAAACGAGGCATTAAATTAAATAAACTACATGTAAACAGATTCAAATATTACTTTAGTATAAAGCACCTTCTACTTTAAGGGTATGATGTCGTTGATTTTGGTAAAAACAAATTGTCCAGATATTTTTGACAAGGAGTACATCAAAAACATAGATCGACATTAATTATTGAATTCTAAAGTAAAAAGTTCATCCGTTTTCATTTATTTTCATGAAAACACATCTCGAGCATAAATCCTTGTCTGTACAACAAAAATGTCTGCCGATGGAAAACCTGCACACGGTCGTACGATATTTGTAAGGGATTCTACTATAAAAAGAAACAGAAAAGAAGTTTTGACGAATTATAGTAAAACAAAAATTGACACAGCCAACCAACATGACCGTTGTGTAGAATTGAAGGAAGTGTTGAGAGTTCCAACTCATCCTGAAGTGTAAACATCAGTACCATTGCGCATGTAGTTCGGAAATTGGGACATCCATATTAATGTTTGTATTTAATTTCATCCAATATTTTTAAGGCATGAATGTGATATATTATAAATATAATGCCTATTGAGCTTTAAACAATCATTTTATACCTGGATCACTGAATGTAACCAGGATATAGTTTTCAGGTGCGTTCGAACTGGCACTTGCATTCTGGATTATCGTCCTTGATTCTTGAGCTATAATGGGTAAATCAGCGGCCATGGATCCACTCTGGTCAATCACAAACACAAGAGAATGACTGGGGTTTATTTGAAGTAATTCTTTGTATTTATCTTCTCCTATCAAAGAATGTAGTCCGACGGCTGAAATAAAAAAAAAAAACACATATTTAAGTTAAAATATATCAACAATTCACACAACTGATTAACAATTTCTAATTCCGACGGCTGAAATAAAAAATATATTAAGTTTAAAAATATATCAACAATCCACACGAGTGATTAAATATTTCTAATTCATCACAAACATAAAGCTTAAAATTGTAGTTATTTGTTTTTATTTTCAAAGATTAGTCCGACGGTTGAAATAGAAAATATATATAGGTTAAAAATATATCACTAATCCACACAAGTGATTAAAAATTTCTAATTCATCTAAAAATAAAACTTATAATTGTAGTTATTTATTGAAATGTTCGAACCACTTGATATCATGTTGATGGATGAAATATTTGTGTCTAACACATAAAGTGTTGTTTTTTAATTGTTTTTCTTCGTCTTGTGTACCCTCTGTTGCCAATCTTCCGGATTGTCCATTTGTGATTGCCCCTTCGGTATTCTCTAACGTTTATATAGAAATTATACATTTCTAATAAATATTTAGATGTTCACTTAATTAGCTTATAAAATGTCCATTTTAATTCAGAATTGTTGAACGTCATATATCAGTATCTATCTCCCCTTATTTATCTGCTCAACATGGGACAGAACCCAGCAGTCTAAATATATTCAATTTAACATTTCACGACGAAATTATGTTGATCTAAAGCTATTGGTATTTGGGTGAAGCATTTTGTTCCATCCACTATTTGTTAATAACGTGAGATTTATTACTGCGTCGCGCGTCATATTGGTGGACATCAGGCATTACTGTCTGGAGGGTTCAAAAATATGTTGGAGAAGTTAACTGAATAATATTGCAATTTTTGACGATATCCTTTATTGATATCATGGTTAAAAATAGAGTTAGATAGCGACCCAGTATACGGACGTTTGCGACAATCAAATCACAATTGACCCCGACAAATTCTCAAATACATCATATTTATCTTCATTCAGCTGCAATGTCTAATACATGCCCATTGATTTGCATTTATAATTAACTATATATATATATCAGTTCCGCAAAGTGTATGACGGTATCAAACGTGTAATTGGTACCGAAAAATATTTTACTGTGTCCAATCAGAAAAGGCGTTACATAAACAACTGTATTAGAATTAACGTTTACTTACTTGCGTCTTGAAAGAAATATTTCGTATGATCTATAGCTGCCTTTGCTGCCATTGTATGTTTAAAAAAATGTGGGGAGTAAGAAGGATGACCTGAATCTTTGTTTATCCCTCCTGTAGCTGCTGATTTAACATTGTCAGGATCTGTTGGTCCACCATGGCTGCATTTCCCTTCTGTGATCGCGGTGGGATCCTCTGTTCATGAAAAAATAATTTTAGAAACCAAAGCATTAAGGCAGTAATTAGGTGAAATCGAAGATCAAATATCAATACAAAACGACAAAAATATGGTAGCAACACTAACTGTCCTGGAGTAATACAACTGAATAATACTGTACACAGAGAAGTACAAAACAAATGTTCGTTAGGAACTCATGAGTTCCGGAAAGCAAGATGGCTCTTTTCCCATTGATAGTGAAGCAAATATGAAATAGTCTGATGGAGTTTATATCGTGGCGGTTAGTTTTATTGGTGGAGGAAACCGGAGTATCCGCAAAAACACACCGAACTGACCCAAGTCACTGACAAACTTTATGGAGTGCACCTCGGCTGAGCGAGATTCGAGCTCACAACATTAGCGGTAGTAGGCACTCGTTTGCATAGCTAGATGTACATTCAACTACCATACGACCACGACCACGAGGACCCCTACAAATAGTCTTAATGAGTAAGAAGATAGACATAGATGTGTGACAACCCAGTTTTTATTTCTAAATCTGATAGCATTAGCATTTTAACAAACAATCAAGAAGCAGATATAATGCATGTTAATTTATTAATTTAATGACTTTTAATTGTAATGAATCATGTTCCCGTGGAAATCTTGGGCCATAGAAATGTAGAAATAGAACCAGAACATCTCCCACCCCCCAAAAAAGAGAGAACATCGGCTGTGTGTGCCAAACAAATCAAATGCACATCTTAGCCATTTCTACTGGACACAAATGCGTGCCTTTTGTTTGGAGGATGTCAAACGCTGTTCACGCTAAATACAGCGGACAGCAATTGCTGATGAATAACAGTTGGCTAGTCTTTGATAACACTGTTGCAAGGTTATATGTTACGACCCTATCCATCACTTCCCAGTGTGGCAATGAAGACATCCGCCCTTTTACTGAGCCGGGCGTCAGTTTCTTACCTACGTGATGAATTGTTCCTAAGCTTGTTCTAGCCATTAATCTAGCTGAAAGGCCCCCTACATGGCCAATCGTTCCTAACCTTGTTCTCGCCATCAATCTAGCTTAAAGGCCCCCTACATGGCCAATCGTTCCTAGCCTTGTTCTCGCCATTAGTCTATCTTAAAGGCCACCTACATGGCCAATCGTTCCTAACCTTGTGCTCGCCATAAATCTAGCTGTAGTTCTCCTTTCATGGCCAATCGTTCCTAACCTTGTTCTCGCCATCTATCTAGCTGAAAGGCCCCCTACATGGTCAATCGTTCCTAACTTTGTTCTCGCCATCAATCTAGCTGAAAGGCCCCTACATTGCCAATCGTTCCTAACCTTGTTCTCGCCATCAATCTAGCTGACATACTTTTTTATTTGACGTTAAACACACAGTTTATCAATCAATCAAGAACTTACTAAATGGCTTGTTGATGTCTTGTCCACCTTTGTATCCACTTGTCAAAACTGATGTTGTTTTCAGGGTACGTAAGAGATTAAATATACATGGGAGACTCGGAAATCTGTAAAACAACACTACATAATAAACATTTCTAATACATTTTCATACTCATTCTCGAAGAAGAACAGACAACATAATGGAAAAAAGAAAAAGGACAACGAGTAGAAACAACGATCTACAAAACATCATACATATAAATCTAAAGATCGAGTAACACGAATCCCACTAAAAACGGGGGGTGAGCTCAGGTGCCCCGGAAGGGTAAGTAGTTCCTGCTCCAATAGTGGCACCCTTGTGTTACTCTAGTTACAAACCCGGCGATACTTTCTTTCCTTTATTCTCTAATATCCACCAATAAAGTATCAGAAATAGATTTTAGAAAAGTATCACTTGCAAATGAACCAACCAAGAAACCAAGTATTAAATTGGTATTTAGTTGAATCTAAATTACTTATTTGATGTTACTGCTATTTATTTTAGAACATATCTATTGTGTGGTCACCGTTTACCTATTATACTCTCAGTATATATTTGTTTCAAATGGTGAACCCGCCTAATTATACGGTGGTTTCAAATATTTTCGGAGTGACTGGAAATGTTTTATTATTTTTTATTTCGTCGCTACCGTCTCTAGTTATTATGCCATTTTGGTTAAATGATTCAAACAGAAACCAGGAAAATTTGTATTGAATGGATGAAAGTTAATTCACAGTGTTACGTTTTGGTTATGAATTGTTGCTTAACGCCAACTCAGCAATTTTTCAGCTATATCATCATGGCGAGAACAAGTAAATTTTGAATGAAATGATGATGAGGTCTGCTTTGTACTAGACCAACACGCTGAGTTGGATTTTCATAGTGCTAGTTCACTGAAACAACAGTCCGCGAGCAGACATGTCGCCCCACTCTGACACATTATCTTGATTACGAACCAACCAGTCTTTGCTCTTTCTTCTTAATGCTGCGTGCTTAGCGGAGAAGCAACAAATACAATTTTATAATCTTTGGTTTGACCTGATCGAGGCTCGAACCTACGATCTACCACACTCGAGGCGAGCACTCTAATCATTACACCACCTATGCGGTTTTGATTATTTGAAAGAAATACATGTATAAAAAAAAATTTAAAAAGAGATACTTACTTGCAACTTTTACAAGTATCCATACTAGCACCTGCTGTCTTTATTAACGTCGTTCCTGTCAATCCTGCAATAGAAACAGCATATTATTTATTACATCGACCTGACTTTTCTTTTATTTTCTTTAGTTTAATCCCGCCACTTTTTAATGAAGAGTCTGTACTAAGACATGAAAGTGAGCGGTTATTTATTTGTGTGCTGTGGGCATAGAATTTGCTGCTTTCTATGTTTTTCTTTCGGATTTTGGAACTTCCGATAGTGTGGTATGTTTTTAATTTCATATTATTTCACTTACGTTTTATGAACTGGTTTTCGAAAATTTCACGTTCGTACACTTTTTCGTATAATAATATGCTAAGATGCAGCAAGGAAGCGTTGCGATAAAAGTAAATAGTTATTCATCCTGCACTAATTCCATTTGAGCAATCAAATTTAATTGCGATGACTCGATAACATTTGTTATAGACTGTAACTGAACGAAATACACCTTTTTTGTTACCACTTTCAGATGTTTTATTTGTTGAGCTGACGGAAACAAGATGTAAATCAGTTCATGTTCTGTTAACAGAAAATATCAAAAGTGAAAATCAAGATATAATTATATAATTTTATCATTTAATTCAAAATACAAACGTCGATTTAAGCCCTTTTGTTTTCTTCCTAACAAAACATTAAATTATTTGGCTTTGCATTCTGTCGATTTTGAGTGTACCTGATGAGGGTTATTTCAGAAACACGTCGTGTGCACTAAATTATATATCTACGATTGTATGTGATTAACTCAGGTACTTCGGAAGGGTAAGCAGTTCCTGCTCCACTAGTGGCACTCGTCGTGTTAGTCTAGTAACAAACCCGATTTTACGACTCGTACACATCTGATTTTATCACAATAAGCATTCTTAAATCTAACACCTACCAATAGCTGGATACATATTTTGACCTATTTGCTCTATAAAGTTTGTGTTGCTGTAGAACATTTGCATAATATGGAAGAATTGTCCAATCAGCTCTCTAGCAGATTCGTAGTTTGGCTGGGATTTTTTAAGTTCTTTAAGAAGGTTACCACGTATATCTATTAGCTTCTTGTTAGCTGGAAAATGAATGAGAATATCATTAATGAATAAAATAATTATAAATATTCTTCTTCTTCCAATAAAGCTCATCCCTCAGTGATCCTGAGTATTATCGAACGTGTGTACATTAAATAGCATTGTCTGACTAAAGTGGAAACGTTGCTTTATCTAGAAGTTCTCATTGCATGTTATTTAACGATGTTATTTAACGTCGGTTGTGCATGATGTATCAAATATACAACTTCCGGTCATATGACTATAGGTAAATGAATGCCTGGTGTTTGTAGAATGCCAAGCTCCTTGAAAATCAAAAACAACTAAATCATCTCATCATAAGCAACACTTTGATGCTGTTGCAATGAAAACATCCGTTCTTATGCCTATCCCAGAGCGACCTTATTACCTACCAAATTGACTGTTTGAACAAACAACAGTCAAATAATTATGCATTGTGATTTTAAGCTTAAATTCCTTTTCCGTGAGTCATGGTTCAGAGTTGTCCATTCCTTGTTCACATTTGTTTGTTAGGGGTATCGAGGTCGCCTCTTTCAACGATTTTCTATTGAATTTTGGAACTATTCCGACAATATTGTATTGTTTGTTGTTTTTCATTTTTCATTTTTTTTTTTTTTTTAGTACCTTCAGTAATTTGTTCTCCATTGAAATGCCACGCGGCTTCATTGTAATGATCTAGGTCAACTTTATTGTTGTATTGTATAATCTGATTTATGGCTTCTTGGAAACGCTTTGCTGATCTAGTACCTACAAGCAAATACAGATATATAAAATGAGAGTACGAAAACTTTACTACATGTCAAATGTCATACTATTGTTAGATAACTATTACGATCTATCATGTGGTTTTTGATATCACAGAAATATATTAAGTACCAGTATCTATTTCAGTAAAAAGTAGTTCGGTTCAATGTGCGTACTGCAGTTTATGATAATGTCAACAATACACTTGTAGTTACATTATAAGAAGAATATAGTCGTGGTATTAAAAAAAAGTCCGAAAATATCAAAGGAGAAATCAGAAGCCGTAAGTCGAAGGATACACCCTACAATAGTCAACAGAAAATAACACAAGAAAAACACTTTTCTACAATACATTGCACAAGAACTAAAGATTGAGCAACACGAACTTCACTTAAGACCGGTGAAAACTTGCGTGCTTGAAACTCTCACACCGTCGTATTGACCATGTTACTAATTTAGAGACAGAGTTACATGTACCATATATACACAAATATTCTCAACGAAAGCAATATATGTGTAGTTGTGTTAGTTCGGAAAGGTCATTTACTAGAAAATTTAAGCAGTTTTAGATATAATGCAGTCGTCGTTTAGAAGATGACACCTCCTGACGTGTAATTGATACAGGCGTATACGGGAGAAACATTGTTAGTGACATGTACAAGGTATGGAGGTGGTGTGTTGAGTTGACTTTTTGTTAATTTTTATTTTGCCGTCGGCCATTCAATAGTCTGTCCTTCTCCGATATACGGGTCTCTGATTACCCTTTGGACATCTTCAAACGACCCGCGTTTTTCCAACGCCTTAAAGCCAATGACAAAAAGTACTCGATTAGATTTCGTTTTCAAGTGGAATATAGCTTTCACCTTAACTATAATGTTTTACACTTTGTTACATGGTTATTATATAGTTTTTAATTCACATTATGTGGAGAGAGAAAAATAATAAGAAAAAAAAAACAAACAAACAAAAGAAATAAAAAAGAATAATAATAATAGTATACAAAAATAATCAATACAAAAATAATCAATACAAAAATAATCAATACAAAAAATTAAATAAACAAATATAAATAAATAACATAAAAACAATACACTATGCAAAATTGCCAACACAATTTATTTCCGAAAGATTATATTGAAGTAGGTTTTCTCATTAAAATATTTAAATACAAGTGTAGTCAGGGAAACAACAAGGTAAATCAGCAGTAGAGAATCTACACTAAGTCCTCATGTATATAATTGTATTAGGTTTAATCTACCTTCGAGTTGTCGTACAGGAAACGGACTGAATTTTATCTTTTTGTCTAACGTACATTACACGTATTGTTTCTGTTGGTTGTGAGTTTCTGGTTTTCCAGTTTCCCCCGGCAAATCAACACATTGACCACTACGATTTAAGAAAGCATATGGATGTACATGTAAATGATATATGGATTAAAATGGGTTTAAAGGTATATTGTCTACGATTTTTTGGAAAATTTTTAACTGTCCATAAATGATTTGTTTAAGCTATCATTAAACAGTTATGATGCAAATATACGATTGGTGTTCTTTTTTTTTTTGACAAAAAACCCCCAAAACTATCGTTATCGGATTTATTGTCCGGATGACAGAAATTCAAAATGAAAACGGAAGTTTGGAATTCTCGGGGGTTTAGCTTTGAGGTAAGGAAAATACTGTTAAGATTCAAACACTTCAAGATTGTCACGCTCGTTTAATGTTGTTTGAATCTTAACGTTTCGTAGCGTATTCGCCAATAATTCGGTGTTTAATCTTCATTTTATGAAGGTCAGTATGGAAAACAACAATAATTTTGGGTATGAAAAAATAAAAATGTGGTAGACAATATACCTTTAAACATTAAATCGCTTAGTATCCATACAGGAATACAATGAATTATAAAAAGAAAACATAAGAGTGATGGTCAACGATCCCACCAATATCAACACAACGTTTAATCACCTCTCCCATTAATTCACCAAGCACAGAGTAAATACCACGACATACGAATTTGGCAATCAATGTCTTAGCTTGGGACAGGGACAGGATTGTGGTTGGGAGGGGGGGGGTATTAAACCGCTCTTTATCACGGGATCTCCAACGGCAACACATATATATATATATATTATGTATGATTTTACTGACCTATTGATAACAAAATCACCGGGATATGTAAATGTGTGCATAGTATATTGAGAATTTCTCTCTGTGACCATCTATATGCAACATACACGTGTTCATGTATTTTTCATATATTTGTCCACATTTATTCGTGTCAGAAATATGGCTGAAATACTGCTCATTTAACATTAAACGACAATGAATTAAATCTGGAATTTTGCTCTGACTTATGAATGGACAACCCAGTGTGTTAACAAATACGTAACATGCAAATACACTTAAATTTTATCTCTCATATTACTTAGAAGCTTTTAAATACGTTTATCAGAAAAAATGTTTGCTTCATAAACAAATAAATGTGTTATAATAACTTGATACTTCAAAATAAATCGTATTCACTTCTAAGTATGACATTAGGGTTTTAGATATACCGTTCGTGCATGTTTATTTTGTATTGTAAGCTAAGAACGAAAATTGTATAACTCAAATTTCTAAATATAGTCTATATAATGATAAAAGAGAATATAATGACGTGTCATAATACGGTATATAATCCCACATTTAAACTGAATTGTACAGTTCCACAATAATGTAAATAATCGTTACAGAATACCAATGGGCAATCCAAAATGGCCAATCCAGAAACACTGGCAACATAGGGTACACAATACGACGAATAACACAACAATATACAATTACGGCCCTCTGTGTAGGGAAACATCCAGATTTGTCAACCTGAGGGGGAAGATGTTTTACCGAGAGCTTGTCCGAGGGAAAACAACCCCCAGAGGGTTGACAAATCTGGATGTTTCCCTACACAGAGGGTCGTAAATGTTTTATTATATTTTTGCCAATGTTTTATAGGTTATCTCCCTTGTGGGGGGAAATTGGGTTGTTCGGCGGGGAACAATAGGGATATTTCCCGGCAGCGTAAATTTTTGCCAATGTTTTATAAGTTATCTTCCTTGTGGGGGAAAATTGGGTTGTTCGGCGGGGAACAATAGGGTTGTTTCCCGGCAGCGCAAATTTTGGTTAAACATCTCAATTATTTTTGTATCTATTGACTAATTTAATCCAATCAAAATCTATCATATAGATTAAAATATAATAATATGTGTTAGATACCACTATATGCAAACAAACACAAATTACACATGAACCCTCCAAACAACTGGAGGTAAATATGAACGGAACATCGTTTTTGTGTAATTTATAAAACTATGGTAAATCCCTCTCAGTCATAGGCAACCTTAGACCATTTGGGTTACTTGCATCCCTATGGGAACAAACAGTGCCCCTCTCCTCTCCGATCCTTTCCTATGATTATATGCGGCTGAGTTTATACAAAAACATATCAAAAACAAACACAATTACAGAAGCTAATGCATTTAATCTTACTCTCAGGTATATTGATGATGTTCTGTCTATTAATAATTCACAATTTGTTATTTGTATTCCATTAATATACCCCTAAATAACCAGAGATAAAAGATACAACAGAAACAGCTTCCTCTGCCTCATTTCTTGACATTTACCTCATTTTTGACGCCAATTGTCACTTTTCTATTGTCTTTATGACAAAAGACACGACTTCAATTTTGCTATTATAAATTTTCCACACCTTGATAGTAATATACCAACTTTCAGTTTGTATTCAGACGTATTCTGGGGGACTAAAACTATTAGATTTATGATTTTTAAAGAATCGTCCAATTTTAACTTTCAAAACGTTTTTCGGAACTATCAACATCTAAATTGGTGTAAAGTATTCTGTAAGGTTGACAATTGTTTTACTATTCAGTTTTACGATGGCATTAGATAATGGATGAGGACATCGGCTATCTCTAATATTGTACCCATGACAACTTCTGTGTCAAGAAGACTAAATATATGATGTAAACAACGTTATAATCTTGAACATTTTATATTGTATAGTTGCTTCTCCAATTATAACGGCGCTTTATCCCCGCTGAACCAGTGGTAGAAAAATCTGTAATCCTCTAGAGGATTAAAATGTCTCGTGCCTTTCCCCACATTAATTTCAAATTTTAAAATAAAGTTCGTATTAAATAATGGGAGAAACAAATTCTCATTCTGTTGCCCATGTGGGTTACGATATTTCTCCATTCTCGAGAAATAAATTAAAAATTTTAACCACTCGCCTAACGGCTTGTGGTTAAAATATTATATTTAACTCTCTTGAGTGGAGAAATATCGTAACCCACGGGCAACTGAAGCAGAATCTATTTATAATAACACTGTTCGCTCGGTTATATGCCGGACTTGACATTTTACTAACAAATGGAAAGCACTTACATGACGGCATCATTTCACTAAGAATGTAGGCTTAGGCTTATAAAATTAGTTTGATGCCGCCACTTGTTATTGAAGTCCCAGCACCAAGCCATGAAAGCGAGCGTACCTAATTTAAGTCATTCTAAATGATTTGCTCAAAAAATAATTAAAGTTTTTTTCGATACCCTTAATATTATTTTAAAATTCAACAATTTGTGTAATGAAAATAAAATGCAATTTTAAAAGCAACATCAAAAATGGATACCAACTCTAAGTTTCGAAAATGTAACAATCTTATGCAAATATTAAACAAACTATTTTTATGATTTTGGCAGCCAACGAAACAATGTCCAGACGAAATGTGCCTAAAGGCGAATTTCGTTTGTAAATTGTTTTATTGGCTGCAAATATCATAAAATTAATTATACCATTTCAAAATGGCATGAGTGTGCAGATGTTGATTCAACATCGATAGAGCTATGACGTTGAACCAACATCTGCACACTCATGCTATTTGGAAATAATAAAAATATCTCAAACTCATTTTTGGTCATGTGTTATCTCAATTCATTTAAATATAGTTCATATGCTTCCGGTGACATGATTCATTAGATGTATTATTACTTGAAATCTACAGCTCCTAAAATAATTTATTAAAGCTAAGATCACTCTACCTCCGGCATACGAAACATTTGACTATCATACATAGGGTGTGTGGTTTACTTGTTCCCAAGCATTTTTACTAAAAACGTAGATTAAATTATTTGGTTCTCCAATCTTGTGACTATGAGGAATGGTTTTTTTTTCAGAAATTTGTCGTGTGTGCTAAATTAAATATCTACGTTTTATGATTTGTTCAAAGAATAAGTACAGTTTTTTCAATGCTCTTCATACTATTGTTAAAAATCAAAAATTTGTGTAATGAAAATAAAATCCAATTTAAAAGCCCTGTATTAAAAATGCTTTACTCAAAGTGCCAAAAATGTAAAAATCTTATAAAATCTTTAATGTCTAGAAAACGGAAAACACAAAACATTAAACAAGCTATTTTTTAGGATATTGGCAGCCAGGAGAACTATGGTCAGATGAACTACGCCTCTTTAATGTTGAACCACCATCTGCACACTCACGCTATCATGAAATGGCAAAAATATATTAAACTCGTTTCTGGTAATATATTCTCGCCTTTAATCAAAATATAGTTTATCTGCTTAAATGCCGAATAAAGAAAAATCTATATAAAAAAAAATGCTTAAAACAGGATACAGGGTTAAACAAAATATATGACTGTCCAATCTTTCGATTTTGAGCATACTTGATGAAGGTTATTCCAGAAACGCGTCGTGCGCACTAAAATTAATATCAGCGTTTTTATTACAACGATGTTTAAGTAATAACAGTCGACATGATTAACATAACGTGGATATTTCAATCATTTAAAAATGTCTACATAATATGTTTCATCTATTGTTTTTTTTTATATATTTATTAGATTTATGATAAACTGCCGGAAATCTTCAAAAACCCATGTCCTGTTTAACTGAGTGCTAATGTACGGATAATCGTTCCCAACACATTTACAAACTATAAGAATAGTAATGCTTTACTTCCGTAGCAATGGGCCCACTTGGGTTATAGTTACATAATTTAAGTACATACAATACCCCCTTCTCTCGATTTTCTCTAACGTTTATTCAGCATAATTATTATATTTTTAAAGGGCAAGTTTCGTTTAGAAGAGTTTGAAGATACCAAGGGGTAATCAGAATCCGTAAATCGAAGGACAGATAACACTAAAGCCAAAAGAAAAAAGACAAACAACGATCTACAAATCTATAGATCTAGTAACACGAACCCCACTTAAAACCGGGCGTGCTCCGGAATGGTAACCAGTTCCTGCTTCACTAGTTCAATATAACCTCCTATACCTCTTTGTTTTATCTCTTTACACAATTTGATTTGGGTGAGATTTATTCCTTTATACCCTGCGTTGGTAACATGATCATGAGGATAATTAACTCCAGCCGGGAGGGTACATGCATGGTCGTAATGTTTTATAAGGATTAGGGTCTAGGTTATGGTGTTTAACGCCATTTTCAAAAATATTTTATTGATATCGTGGTGGTCAGTTTTTTTGGTGGAGGAATCCGGAGTACCCAGAGAAAACCACCGACCTACAACAAGGCACTGATAAACTTTTAAGATCAGTTTTATAATGTCGGATTTCTTTTAAGTTTAGCAGATTACAAGAGGAAAATATAATGATAATTAGGAGACCGGGATATGGAATAATTGATGGGAGAAAAGGGACGAGATTACAACGAAAAGGGAGATCGCCAAGTGATTCAAGGGGAAAACAATTTACGGACAGTTTCACCCTCATTTAAGTGTATGAGTTATGCTCATTGTTGAAGACACTACTGTGACTGTGAAATGTAGAACAACAATAGCAATTGTGTCTTAGTGTCGTGTGGTGTCTCGTATTCATTTACATCCATATCCTTTCTTACTCATTAAATAATAATAATAGCGATGGGTGCCTGTGATGGAGATAATTCCCCTTCCGGAGTACTTGAGTTCACTTCCGGTTTTTAATTTGTGGGTTTTCGTGCTTTGTATTGTGATAACTTTACATTTGTACATATCGTTGTTTTTGTTTGTATCCGGTTCGTCCATTTACTACAAACGTTTATTTTATACCAAACATCGGCCGTTTTCAATAAGTCGAAGATTATTTCGAATATTTTGGATACTCGGTGTTCCGGTCATCATACGTTCCTTACGATTTAAGACATATTCAATTTTATACTGCAATTGGTAACTTTACAGCATTGATAAAGGGGGTCGTATAAACTTTTGCTTTATACTGGACAATGTCCTGTATAAAGCATTTAGGCCACGCCCCTTTTTGGAACTTTTGCTTTATACTGGACAATGTCCTGTATAAAGCATTTTTTCAAATGGGACCCATGACGGGGAATACAAATTTTAATTATTTTTTTATATAGAAAACAGTGAGAGAAAAAATATAGTATTGCAGTATAAAAACAATATAGTTTGATGTCTTTTTATATGAGATTTATTTATATTCGGCACGAAACAGGGGGACTGGTCGGCAGAGCCTCGAAGTACCCCTGTTTCTTAGCCTCATCCAAATAAATCTCATATAAAAAGACACCATACCTATATTGTCTAACTGTGCTTACCTAATTTGATACCTAAGTTTTTATGACATATATTTTGGCCAGGCATATACCAATTAACATAACAGGTTACCTCCATAATATTTATCAAACAGTTTTTTAGCAGTAATATTTTGAATTCCAGTCAAACTTCCAACGCCCAGTGTAGATCCTCCGGGAGTTGCTGGGGTTGATTCAAAATATTCCGCAACAGCTTGCAGAATCCCAATCTCTGTAATATCAGCATGTGTATAGTCTCTGGTTCCCACAAACTGACTAAACTGATTTGCGAAAAATCCTTCCGACAAATTTAATGTCCAAAGAAACACACAAATATGAAAAACTAATCGAAAATTCATTTCATTTGTAATATTGTCACTGTACTTCCTGTAAACTGTTGGCGTGTTCAATGAAAATGTCTTATCGAAATTAGCTAAAATTATTTCTAAGTAAAGTTTATATTAACTTCGTATATATAGGTATTAGGATTTTTATGGTGAAATACAGCTTCTGATTTGTCGCGTGTAGAAATATTGACATTTCAAGTAGGTTATAAGATAAATGCTAAACTTTCACTTAAAATTACTCAATTCCTATTTTCCGAGTAGGAAATTATTCCGGAATGACGTAAGCCGACACTTTCTAGTTCATAGTTTTTCTTTTGATTTCAATAATGTATTTATTTATTTGGAGATGTTTTAGCGTATTGCACCTGACAAATGATTTTAAAAACATAAATTAACGGAATTAAATGGCATTTGTGATATGTGTATATTATCAAAATATGTTTAATTTATCCATTTAAAATAAATACTTAAAAACAAACAATGTCATAAAACATAGAAAAGATAACAAATAATTAGCCTTCTGGACGATGGCGGTATGATATATGTTATTCTCATTGTAAGCGTACGGGTTAAGAACTTTCTTTGTGCATAAATTGAAAATATGAAAGTTGACTAAGTTTACAAACAGTGGTAATCATTAGATGGTTGGTTTATGGTGCTGAACGCCACTTTCAAGGTAATCACTATAGCTGATAAAAGGGAAGTTCAAGCAGTCTATTGAGTTCCATATTTTGTTGACATATTTTTGTCGAAATCAAACTTGGACTTTGTATTATATATATATATCCTGTTTATTTTTCGCTGTTTGTTTCATATTTGTTGTTTGTACTGAAAAACCCACTTGAAATTAATAAATTAATTGGAAAATTGGTAACTAATTTCAACAAATCGTACTAATATTAATATGTTATCATTTATTCGGTATTGGAATGGTAAGTTAGGATTACAAAACCGATGTAGATTTACAGTTTCTTAAATAAACGTTACAGAATACCGAATGGAAAAATCCAGAGAAAGTGGCAACATAGGGTACACAAGACGAAGAAAAGCAAAACAGACTACGCAATATGTGTTGGACACCTCTATGCACAAACAAACACAAACAACGTAAATAATACATGAGCCCTCCTACAAACAACTGGAGGTAAAAACGAACCGAACATAGTTTTTACGTGGAAATCGTAGAGGGTGAACTCAGGTGCTCGCGAAGCGTAAACAGTTCCTGCTTCTTATGACACCCACCGTGTTACTCATATATACAGTCACGTGATTGGCATTCGATATTTTACTAAAACAAACCAAACATCGTTTTTATGCGGAAATCGTAGTGAACATTACAATACGGAACTCAGAACATTAAGACACATAATATGACAACACACAAAACTAGAAAAGATGAGCAACACGGACCCCACCAAAAACAAGGGGTGAACTCAGGTGCTCGCGAAGCGTAAACGGTTCCTGCTTCTTATAAGACACCAGCCGTGTTACTCATATATACAGTCACGTGATTGGCGTTCGATATGTTTACTACATGTATATGATTTCTCTATTATATAGTTGCAATTCAAATCTTCTTTTTTTGTAATAGCGAGGGATTTGTCTATTGGTTAAGACGATCAGTCGTCTATAGAGATAGGCCTGTGGTGTTTAACGCCACTTTCAACACTATTTCAGTTATATCGTGGTGGTCATTTTTATTGGTGGAGGAAACCGGAGTATCCAGAGAAAACCACCGAACTGCCACAAGTCAATGACAAACTTGATCACATAATGTTGTATCGATGACACTTCCGGTTTTCAAATTTCACTAATCACGTTACAATGCGTAGAACGACAGAAAAGAGAATATGAATGATCTTTGTGTGTTGTTGCTCGTAATGGCAAACAGGCAAATCCCATGACACAGATGGGTAAAGTGAAACACTCGTGCAAATAACACGGCGATGGTAAAAAAAAAAGGAACCACATTCACTCTCGAACAATAAAAAATACAATAACAATATAAATACACTGGCTATTACCCAATCAAAAGCCAGTATATTTGTATAAGGTGTTATTATGAAAAAGCACGATTTGAGGCTAGTGGAAACATTAAAACATGTTACTTAATTCGTGATGATGATGACGTACAACCGTTAAATGGATAATTGATTTTAAGGTGGGAAGATATGCACTCATTATTTTCTTCGAACATACACCACATAATTTTCATTGTGCAGTATCATCAACAACCGAAGGAGCAATCGAAAATTGGCAATCCACATGCACAGGAAAGTTTGTCCACAAGATACAGAACGAAGACAAACAGAACAAAAACACAACACATGAAACTATAATGCTTCACGAACTAGATATGCTTTCATATTCAATGTCTGATAAGGGTAATAACAAAATTACCGAACACCGAGCAATCTTCCAAAGAGAAAGGCAAAACTCATAGGTCAACAGACAAACAAAATAAGTAAACAACCGGTAAACTGGGGAAACCGCAATGGCCCTGACTTGGTACAGGCATTTCCAAAGAAATGGTGGGTTGAATCAGATTTTATGGCGCCCAACCTCCCGCTTCCATTACGGTTAAAACGTTCCGGTTGTCACTATAAGAGCATGTTTAACAATACTGGGAAAAAATAGGCATAATAGTAGTCAACGCAGTTTATTATCGTCTCTGCAGAACGGTTTAACAATCAATCTGAGTTTTTTCTCTTTAGATATTCGATGTTTTAAATTGCCTTTTCGTTTGTTTTCCGGAATTGGTAAATTATGGTTAATTGCATATATTTTAGCCAGATCTAAAAAGTACATGGTTTGAATATAGTGAAAACGTTTGCATGACCGCATAATTTCACTAAGAGGGGAGGCATGTGTACCTACAAGTAGCGTAACCCTGCCACGTTTTATTGAAGTGTCTGAACTAAGTCTTGAATATGAACGACTATGTATCTGTGTGCTGGGTGTTTCGATTTTTCCTGTTCCTACGATGTTTTTCTATTGGACTTCGGGGCTGTTCGGAGAGTGTGGTATATTTTTTGTTTTGTTTTCTCATGTTGTCATTTGTGAGCATGAATAATGATTAAATAAAAAGGAAAATACCAAGACAACTTAATACAAATAACATTTTTGTTTACTTCTCAATTTATATTCAGTGGGGAATTCCTCTTGCATCAAGTTTGATTAATGTGCTTTATTAATGATTCTTTTAAGAAAACTTTTTTTTCTACTTATAGTAATATATAAGTTTGCGCATAGTGATAGAGCAGTTTCGTCGTTTTGTTTAACATTTTAAAAAGGTGTCACAAATGTCATTTAACAATGTAATACTGACAAATGAAGCTAATTTTACACCATTAGACTATGCAAATCATGTACTGATACCAGTTACTTTACAATTTTGCGGAGGGTTTATTTTAATCTTTATACGACAGAAGTGCTTACGATAATACAAAAACAAACAATGCTAATAATATATATTTTTCTCACAATATTAGTTCCAGATAAAAAAAAATCCCAGCCTTATTTGAATTGTGATAAAATAATAAAAAAGGGAAAAAAAGAAGTGTTGTACTGTTAGATGAAAAAATAATTTAACTTAAAGTAAGGGTATCGGTGAGCGATACGTATGTCCGTTTCTGAACAGAAGTCGGTCACCACTGATGTAAGATGGCGCCCCAATATCCATCTCAAGTGCTTAGGTTTCCAGACACCTACTCAATGCCGTTGTATTGATACAACTTTGTGTGATAAAGTTTGTCATTGACTTTGAGGCAACTCGTTGATTTTTCGGTTTCAGCGGATACTCTGATTTTCTCCACCGTTAAAACGTAACTCCACGATATAATCGAAATATTGATGAAAAAGGCATTAGGCATTCAAAAACTCCAATCCATTCAATGGATAAACATGAAAATGTTTTTAAAAGTCGTATACAAAGTATTGAATACACCATTTAGAGCATTTCAAGGGAGATAATTATGGATAGAAAATAATACAAGGAAGTAAATCAATTTATGCGCAAGCCTTAAAAACTACCTGTTAAATTATTGAATCCAGGTTAATCCTTTCCGCCACAGCACTATATCCCTTAAGTACATAATTTCCTCCCCTAATAAGTTTACTATTTTCAGTTTGGCTGAATATTTACCGAGAACAACGATACATACTGAAAGGCCCAATCATTATTTAAGGAAGCTTCATCAAATTCAATCAATATTTTTATCGTTATTTTGCCATTTGACGATATTTCTGATACGGAAATATTTTTCCATCATATAAACAGGATATTGTTCTGGTTATTATAATTCTCAAAACATCAGTAGTATTATTCTTCTCAAGTAAAAATCGAAAGGAAATTAATAATATAAAACGTATGTTATAGAGTGTACTGTATATGTTGCGTAGATAACCTGCAATAACATAGTATAACATAGTGAGTGAGTTACGTAGTAATTGTTATTTAACGCCAAGTCGAAAACAAGTTACTTTTCGATGATACGCCTTATCTAAAGTGTGTTTAGTAAAATGACTGATCGTTTAATTTATTACTATTTTCTGTGATGTTCAGGTAGTAGTAGTACTCTAGCTGTGTGCACAACAAAACAAGTTTACAAATAATAAAACCGTAGATAACAAGACAGGAAAGTGAGCGATCATGTATATGTGTGTAATGGGTATCGATATTGTCTCTGTTTCTACAATTTCTTTATTTGATTTTGGAACTGTTCCTACCGTACAGTGTGGTGTTTTTGTTTTCCATTTCCTTCCTAGAAAAAAGGTGCAATTGCGATAAGTGTATGACCGATTTTAAAATGGCCTCAAGAGTATCTAATTGATAGGGTCGGGGGTTGTTTTTTTCCTTAAAACGGGTCACCAATGACCATTCCTACTCTTTAATAAATGCTGGATGTTGTCCTATGTTCACGAAGCGTGGCATTCTCCTAAAGACCATTCAGTTCCACCCAGTCGTAAGGGCGTGTTGTGTTGTGCTTAACACCCCTTTGGAGGGGATGTAACCCGATGCAACGATATAAAGTTCAATACATAAGGTCTTCATGGTTAGTAAAATGAATATTGATAAATTACGAGAAAGCTGTGAGGATAAAAAAAAAGACAGACAATTTATAAAGAAAAAGAAAAGGTGACAAACCTCCGTTAATCGGCATAAGCTCAGACAAGACAATGATGAAAAGAAAAACAAACTACACATCTGTACACAGAAAATTATTCACGATCCCGGTGGGGAAAAGGGGCGATATGGTGAACTCGGTTGTTATGGAAGGGTCCACAGATGGTTTCAGATAAGAACGATACTTTCATAGTGAAAGTAAAAATGATTTTTTTTTCTCTATGATATAGCGTCAGTTTTTGCTGTCAATGTTAAACGCCATATAGCAAAAATAAAATACGTTGATTTTTAATGTCTGATTCGCCTTCCTAAAGATTCTCATTTTTTGCTTTTCATTTTTTATGGTCTTTTTCATAAGGTGCCTTTATTGCCTAAACTGTGGTATTCGTTGACCAAAACCAATTGTGTACTCGACTGTTGTTGTTTTTTGTTTTTGTTTTTTTTTAAAGCTTTAACATTGTACTCTTAATATGATTATCTCAGTTAAGTGTGACTGCTGGCAAAAAAGCAAGTTGTCCCGAAACATTGATCAAACAATATTCTTAAGAGGTCATCTATTACTTTTTACATTACGAAAACACACAACTTTCATTAAATATATTTGTTTTAATACGTTTGAAGTTAAATGAACGTGAAGTACTAGAAATTCGATAGTGATCGTGAAAATAAATAGTTATTTCATTAAAAAAAGACTTTAAATTATTTGACTTTCAAATATTTTGGATTAGAGCGTACCTGATGAAGGTTATTCAACACACGCGCCATGCGAACTCAATTTGATTACTACCGGGTTTTTTTCCATCCGTAAAGATTCCCAAATCATTTTGGATAATAGAATAAATAAATATACAAACATGTTTGAGGAATTGGTTTTAATTGTTTCTTTATCTCTATGTTTTGCGTTTTCACATTTTCCGAAATTTTGCTTTTTCATTTTTATTAGTTATATGGCTAGAAATAAAACTATCATAATTCATTTAGTAATTGTTGGCTTTAATTAAGATTAAGGTTGAATTGCTATGTTTTGTGTACTACATAGAGTTGGAGTTAATCACAAGCTATAAATATGGTGTTTGTGATATCGGTATAACATATTTTCCCTTTTTTCCGTTTTTGGTGGGGTCCGTGTCGTTCACCTTTTTAGATTTCTGTGTTGTGTCCTGTGTTTTGTGTGCCCAACGTTGCCAGTGTCTCTAGATTGTCCATTCTTGATGTCCCCTTCGGTTTTCATCTAACGTTTATGTTGCAGCAATAACATTTACTATCACTATATCAGTTGTGTTGGTGGCGTACACATGGGACCTGCTATATTGCATGCGGTTAGACAATTGCTGCAGTTGTGGATTATATAAATTATCATTTTTTTTTTTTTTTTTTAACTTTGCTTAGCGCCATGCAAAGACATTTGAAATATATATTAGCGGGATTGATATAGTAAACATATTCGGTCTAATAGTTAAAATGTTAGCTAGCTACTATGCTGGATTTCCACATTACTGGAACACTGAAATGCAACCCGCAGGTGGATATGTCACTTCAATCGGACATATTAACCTACCTTTGAGCCGACAAGTCAGATTTTACGGCGCCAACCTCTCGCTTCCATTACGGTTCAAAGGTTCCGGTTGTCACTATAACAGTATATTATGGGTCAACCAATAACAACGTAGATATAAAAGTTAGTATTTCTAGGGTAACCTTCATCATGTACGCTCAAAATCGAAAGATTGAAAAGTCACATAATTCAAGTGTTAAACAATTAGGGGGAAATCACATTTTTATTAATTTACTTATCATGGTTCCTATCTTGTTACAACATTTCCATAGATAATAATGAAATCATTAGTAGTAACTTAATGTGAGCCTCGCAACCGATATAGAAATGACATCTTAATATTATCAAATGATGGCGGTATTAATCGAGATATAAAACATCGGAAAGGTGATGATGGCTTAAACATTGTATCGAATTCTTTAATTTATATTAAAAAAAATATAAAATAAAACTGTAATTCTCAGAAATCGTCTAGTTGGATTTTCCGAGGACATGATTAATCGGGTTTTAGGATGTGCTCATGTTATATAAGTCCTTTCCTTTTTGTTTTGATTTGTATTTATGTTTGTACTTTTGTATTATACCCATGTTCGCATTACAATACAATATAATACAATAAGTATTATTAAAAGTCGGAAAAAATCAAACATTACAACACAAGCTCTAATGAGCTTTTAAATTGACTTGGTTACCCGTTGATGAATATATGTGTCGTAAATGACCAAGGATATGTTCCACTTGTCGTAATCGCAATCTTGGCCTTTTCTTATTCATGACTTATTATTGGGTTGTAACAAGAGTAACATAATAGGTGCCAAGAGTGGAGCAGGACTTTTTTTATCCTCCCGAAGCATCTGCGCTTACTCCGGTTCCTGTTTCTCAATCTTTAGTCTACTGTGTAATGCTTTGTAGATCATTGTTTGCATTTTTCTCCTTTTTCTTTTGGCCATTGCGTTGTCCTGCCTTTCTTAGATTTACGGCGTCTGATATTCCTTTTGATGTCTTCAAATTTGTCTTAATGCTAGTAATATTTAATTTCTAATGCATATAGAATATATCACCTTATCTCTTAATATAACATTTATTTTGTGAAGGCTTAGGAACTGGAATGCTAGATCGTGATATCTGAATTAATGTTTGTCTGTTCTGTCTTATTTTCGTTTGACCAGTGGATCGCCCCCTCCTTCTTCGATTGGTGACTTTTGATAATTCCAGTGGTATCTTAAAACTTTGTTTTCGTTACATGTATTTCAAAATAAATCTGTTTGTATTTTTACAAATGTGTGTCTAATAATTTGCGATTGTGTATTTGTATATATTTGTTCAGGCTTAATTTGTGACTAAAGCTGTCAGAGTATTCCTCCATTAATTTAGTAGCTAATCCTTTGTTGTGTTTTATAGAGCGGTGAACATTAGTTTTCACACGATATGAAATACTGTGAATGGTATAGGTGTCATGGGCATTCAGCAATGCACGTGGAATGTTTTATTTTTGTAAAACGCAAACGATTTAAAACCTCCCCTACCATATCATGTGATATGCTTTGTAGATCGTTGTTTGTCCTTTTGTCATTTTCCATTTGGCCATTATGTTGTCTGTCCTTCATTGATTTATGAATTCTGATTACCCCTTTGGTATCTTCAAACTCTTCTTATTGTACGTCAAAAATATAAGACAATATAAAGTTAAGTTATTGGATTAATAAAAAGCCACTTTACATAGTATTGTTGATTCTGAAATATATTGATTTGATTTCTTTGATCACCATGGTTATCGACATACAAATTTTAATACAAGGAAAGAGTATGACATTAAGGCAATTTACTTATTTATTAAAGGAATAGAATGTACATAAATATGCAGAAACAAATGCGATGTTGCACATGCATTGATTAATAAAATTGCAGATATCTGGCTTTATGATCACAACGCGTTTCATGAATAACATACCTCAGGTACGCTCAGTCATAAGCCACATAATATATTGCTGTTAAACGACAGGTGATATCAGTATTTCAGTTATATCAAAAACAAGAACAAGTTGACAAACAATCAACAAAGCAGGTGGTTGCGCTGAATGGACGGATGTTTCAATTGCCACAAAAAGGGGAGATAATAAATAGGTCTTAAAGGGCAACATGTATTATCAACCATTCCAAAGAAACTATTGTAAGTCCTGCAAATATATCTCTCAGTTGATATAATATTCCAGATCTTACGGCTCCCATCAGGATTTCTTTGATAGATGATTACTGGTAACAAACAAGGGTTCCTATAAGTTAAGTTGAAGTCATTACTTCGAAAATTTTACGTTTGCCACCATGACTTGGTTTACCATTACTGAATATCTGAACAAATGACCATGGAAATGTTTCTCTTGTCATAAACACTTCCCGGTCCTTTCCTCATTTATGACTTATCACCTGGTTTCTAACTAGCGTAGCATGCCGGATGGCATTAGTGGAGTAGGGAGTGCCTACCTTTCTGGAGCACATGAGTTCATCCCCTGTTTTTATTGGGGTTCGTTTTATTCGATCTTTAGTTTTATGTGTAGTATTTTGTTGATTGTTGTTTGTCCTTTTATAATTTTTTTTCTTTTGACCATTATGGTGTCTGTTACTCTTCGATTTACCGAATCCGATTACCACTTTGGTATCTTCAGACTCTTCTTAAACATATTTCGGCAGTGAATGGAAGTCAGATTTGAACAAAGTAAGAGCAGTTTGAAGATACCAATATCAGAAGTCGTAATTACAATGGCCAATAGAAAAAGGACAAAAAGTCGTTGTATGAAAAGCTAATTTTACAGTCCCACGATCTATCATATTCAGAGAAAGCATGATACCCATTACACCACCTCGTTGACTCATAGTATTTAAGAAGTATGTATTTGAACCACGTGGTGCAAGAATTGTGTGGTTATTACATCATACTATAATTAATCATTTTTGTATTGTAAATATAGACCAGGAACGTGTTTGGCTGAATTTGTGTTGTGTAACTATGAGATAATCCGCCATGATATTACAAAACAAACTGATATTATAATCCTTTTAAGAATGATTATTCTGGTACTTGTATCGTGGGTGCACGAGCTTGGGATTTGCATCTGTTTAACGCCAACTCAGCAATTGTTTTAGATATATCATGGCGAAAACAAGTTCGCCAACTCGGCAATTTGTCAGCTATATCATGGCAAGAACAAGATAATGTGCAATGAGATGATGGTGATGAGGTCTGTTTTGTACTACACCGACACAATTAGTAGGTTTTTTTTTTATAGTGCGAGCTCACTGAAGCAACAGTCAGTGGATAGAAATGTCGCCCCACTCGGACACATTGTCCTGTTTCGAGCCAAACATTCTTTTATACCAATTTCATACTCTTTGGTTTGACCCGATCGGGGTTCGAACCTACGATCTACAGTAAGATAACCATTACACCATCGATACGGTTAATAATATTTTGAATGCTGACTCAACTTTGAATAGATCTAAATATCACCAGTCTTTTAATACGAACACATTCCAGTCGCTCAGCCTATATTAACAGAGTGACAGCTTACACGTGTCTCTTCTTCACTTTTATTTAATATGATAAAAGTAATAGTATGCACGAATTGCGTTTCTCTTACGAATTTAATCTTTGAACAAACATCCCTGCACGGATCTTTTATCTTCACAGAAACGTATATGCATTTTTGAAGAAAGTAAAAGCAGTTTGAAGATACCAATATCAGAAGTCGCAATTACAATGGCCAACAAAAAAATGACAAAAAGACAAACAGTCGTTGTATAAATAGCAACAAATGCTAATTTTATAGCCCCACGATCTATCATATTCAGAGCGAGTACGATAACCATTACACCACCGGAGTGACTGCTAAGATTTAGAAAGTCTGTGTTTGAACCACGTGTTGCAAGAATTGTGTGGTGATTACATCATACTATAATTAATCAATTTATTGTAAATATAGACCAGGAACGTGTTTCACTGAATTCGTACTGTGTAACTATGAAATAATCCGCCATGATGTTACAAAACAAACTGATATTTTAATCTTTTTAAGAATGATTATTCTGGTATTTGTATTGTGGGTGAACGAGCATGAAGTTTGCATCTATTCAACGCCAACTGAGCACTTGTTCAGCTATATCATGGCAAAAACAAGTTTGCCAACTCGGCAATTTATCAGCTATCTCATAGCAAGAACATGATAATGTTCAATGAGATGATGATGAGGTTTGCTTTGTACTACACCGACACGATTAGTAGGGGTTTTGCATAGTGCGAGCTGACTGAAGCAACAGTCAGTGGATAGAAATGTCGCCCCACTCAGACACATTGTCCTGTTTCGAGCCAAACATTCTTCCGTTTTCTTGGGTTTTCTATGTAAGACAAGCCATAAAGACAGCTGTGCGTGACCTTATCTAACATGGCATTGTCAGCCAATCAAATCGGCCGAATATAATCAATAATCAATTCTACGACTGCTGTAGTAATATAAATTGTCGTCTTAGTAGATCTAAAAAAGCTTCAAATATCAATTTTACCTGAATTTTAACTGATTTTCCCTAATAGATTTAATGCGGTTTTAAATAAGTGTGTACATTTGTATTTACTGCATTGCACGTGGCGTTGTAATATTGTGTGTAGTAAACATGACATTGAAATGCGAATGAATGAATGAAATCGACATGTTTTGTTTTTAAGTTGAAACGGAAGAAACAGGTACTTGCACTCGTCCTTATTGAAGATATGAGATTTTTTCCACTCGTGAGAGAAATTCAGCGTCTTTCCACTCGTTCCACTACGCTCCACTCGTGAAAAGACGGAATTTCTCACACTCGTGGAAGAAATCCCAGATCTTCAATAGGGACTCGTGTAAGAACCTGTTTCTTCCGTTTCAACTTAAAAACAAAGCATGTCGATTTCATTCATTCATTACAACTTTTATACCAATTTTATACTCTTTGGTTTGACCCGATCAGGGTCCGAACCCACGATCTACAGTAAGGTAACCATTACACCATCGATATGGTTAATAATATTGTGAATGCTGACTCAACTTTGAATAGATCTAAATATCTTCCACCCGTATGTCTTTTAATATGAACAAATTCTAGTCGCTCAGCATGTATTAACAGAGTGACAGTTTACACATGTCTCTTCTTCACTTTTATTATATACCATATACAGAAAAGATTCCTGACACATGCTAATCTGGGTCACGGGTCACGTAATATGGGTCACGGGTCACTGTGAGTAGCATGTGTAGTCTATTTTTATCTTGGACAATAATGAGCGTCCTGATTGGATGACCGATTTAAATCACACTGAATCCGAATGGTTTAGCAAGGTTACTCAGGTCAATAGTTTATAAATATAGAATCTTGACAATGTAAAGGAAAGATGCTATGTTATATTTATTCATTTGTTTGATTCTGGAATATTGTTGATCATTGATTTAAACAAGAAAAAAGGGAAGAAAGGGGGTGCATTTTACAGTTAAATAAATGTTATGTTTCGACAGTTTAAAAAGAAAAATATAAATTTGTTGCGACTAAAGCTTAAATCAGCNGAAGATCTGAGATTTTTTCCACTCGTGAGAGAAATTCAGCGTCTTTCCACTCGTTCCACTACGCTCCACTCGTGAAAAGACGGAATTTCTCACACTCGTGGAAGAAATCCCAGATCTTCAATAGGGACTCGTGTAAGAACCTACTAGTCTTTTATACCAATTTTATACTCTTTGGTTTGACCCGATCGGGGCTCGAACCCACGATATCCCATAAGGTAAGCATTACACCATCGATGCGGTTAATGATATTTTGAATGCTGACTCAACTTTGAATAGTTCTAAATATCGTCCACCCGTATGTCTTTTAATACGAACACATTCCAGTCGCTCAGCATGTATTAACATAGTGACAGTTCACACATGTCTCTTCTTCACTGTTATTTAATATGATAAAATAAATAGTATGCACGAATTGCGTTTCTCTTACGAATTTAATCTTTGAACAAACATCCCTGCACGAATCTTTTATATTTACAGAAACGTATATGCATTTTTGTAAAGATTAAACTTTCGTTTGGTTGTTGAAGTGAGTTTTTAATCTTAGAAGAGTATCTCTCAAGTGTGGCATTTGGCATTTAATCAAATAAATCAAATATGAAAATTATTAAATCTTTTTAAACTAGATAATAATGAATGCCCTCTTCGTTATGGTTATTATAACAACAATGGCGTTCAGCAGGTTTTTTCCCACAATAGTCTCCACAACAAAAAGCATTATATTCTTCTACTTAAACAGCTGTGGTACTATAAAAGATTTATCTCCCTTTTTCAATCTGTCCAAAATGTATCGAAAATATGAAATTTGATGAGCAGGTCTGACACAATTATACAACTGCTTGCTGTATGGGACGACACCTGATATTTGATGGGATACAAGGGGTATACGTTTGCTCTAATGGTTCAATAACATAGTAGTTACCTAAAACCCTATTCCACCAAAATATCGGGGTCACACCCAGGTGTTCGTGAAGAAACTGTAAAATTCAATGAACTATCTAAGTGTCGAAGCATGAGGTACTCGATGATACCCACGCGGATTAATAGTCCTTCAAAGAAGGTATCGACCAATTGATATTTATAATAATGTAGATACGGACTATGTTTCAGGTAAAACAGGAATGACAGAAATTATACCTTTTTTCTACTATGAATTACTCTTCTTTCAAACCTTAAGCTTCTAAACACAGATAAGAATCATAAAAGCAATGGCAGTCTAGATTCTGGCTTGGAAACAGACATATAAATGTTGTGTTAAAACCAGAGATTATCGAAATCAAAATAAATAAATAAACGCATAAATGAGGTAGAAGATTTTAAACGTTCCCGTGCAACTGGTTTCATTTCCGGTTTTAATGGAGGTTCGTGTTGCCCAAACCTCTGGTCTTTTTGGTATGCCTTACTTATGTTTGTAAGCTGTTGTTTTCGTTTCGGGATCGTCCAATTACTCGAATATCTCTTTCGGATTTCTTCGGTCGCCTATGATTGTGTGATCAATGATAATGACAACACTAGTTTTAAGATACCAAAGGGGTAATCAGAATCCGTATATCGAAGAACAGCCAACACAATGGCCAAAAGAAAAAAATACAAAAGGACAAACAGCGATCTGTAAACATACACATAAAACTAAAGATCGATTAACACGAACCCCACTAAAAACGAGGGATGAACTGAGGTGCTGCGGAAGGGTACGCAGTTCCTGTTCCACTAGTAGCATCCATCGTGTTAATCTAGTTACAAACCCGTCGATAAGTCAAACCTTTCGAAACCAAATTATTAGTAACATGGCGATAAGCCGTTACTTAGTTTTGATGGCTGTCTTCCCTGAAAAAAGGGGGTAGTTGCTGGTACTTTATGACGAAATCCGACTGTGGAGACGATTAAGACATGATGATCTAGAATTCAAAAGGTGTGGGACAATACATTTGAATGTGTCTAAAATTGACACATAAGGGACTAAAAGCTTTGTCCCAAATAGACAGGTGATCACATTATTCTTATTAAATTTGCAAAATTATGATACAATGGGACAAACATAGTAGTTTGAGTTCCAGTTTATTAAGGATTCTGTTCAGACACGTTTCGCTGTATAAGATAAAAATAAGAAAAAGGTTGACGATACGAAAATGGATAATCACAACCCGTCAATCTAAGGTGGACAGACAATATAATTGCCAAAGTAATATGACAAAAACGATCTACAAAACACTACACAGATTGAGCAACACGAACTACACACAAACCCAGCATGAAATCAGAATTCCTGGTAATGCAATCACTTCCTGCTCCACGCTGTAATGTTGATATACCTTTATGACAACGAAACTAGTGGCGATTATATAACAAACCTTAACAAGTATGCTTCGTTCAATTCGTGTTGACTTATTGTATGGTTACAAGTTCAATCTGCACTATTTTAGCAACAGTAATATTTTTGATGGTCGTAATGCATAGACAATGTTACCATTATTTCTAATAATAAATGAGATATCTTACATTATAATACTAGTAGATGGGACATTAGTCTTTCATCACTATAAAGTGGTACTCCAGTCTTCTATATACATTTTGACATATAAAGATGACATGGCAACATTACTTTGAACTTAATATGTAAATGTACATGGCTTAGAGGAATATACAGGTAATTAATAAAATGGCAGACAAAATATACGACACTGTCGGAACAATTCCAAAATAAAATATCAAAAACGTAGAAAGAGGCAAAATCAATACCCCTAACACACAAATACATGACCTCTGACCCCTAACACACAAATACATAGTCGCTCACTTTCCTGGCTTGGTGCAGGTACTTCAATAACAATCGCCGGGGTTTAAGGTGGTACCATACACTTCACGTAAAATTTGATCTGCTCGTTTAATTTTCTTATTTTTTAGCAGTGTGTTTGAATATATCCACTGTAATAAATTTCAAAATTTTACCAAATTCCAACCAACAGACTCAGAGCTATTAATTCACTAGCCACATAGCAGCTCTCTGTGGTTTTGATCACCGAGATGCTTGAAATCTGCATACAAATATCATATGATCAAAACGTTCAACTGATTTTAAAGAGTTATCTACCTGTAGTGTTGGGTACCACCTTAGACTAGTGGTATGGGCCCAAACCTCCCCTCTTAGTGAAATGATGCGGTCAAGAACACTTTAAGCTCTAACATCATATATTTAATCTTTGTGACACAGAAGTTATCATATGTTTATATTAGTTCTATTAAAGAGAGCCGATGGTCCCGACTATTGTCTAAATATTAGATAGTATGAAAGGCCATGATATGTCAAAATAGTTTAGACGAGCTGAATAATGCTTTTAGATGATAAGTTGCATGCACAGATTAAATTAATGCATTTCTTTTATGTTCTAACTGTGCTATGTGAAACATATATCTTGAAAAATGGACAACGTACATCTCGGTAAGAGGTCAATTTAGAACCGAAACGAAGGGACTATTGGCATTGTTCCCCCCCCCCCCCTGAGCATTACTGTATAAGCCTGTTTAATTTATGATAGGAAATTTAAAGGTACATTACCAATCAGAAGGAAAGGCAATCTAAACAAAATTAACGACATCCCATAGGATCACGTCAAGGGTCAAATTTTCAATCTAAATCAGCGACGAACCTACAAAAATATGAGGTATTAAAATCGGGTACACGTAGCGAGCAATTGTCCCATTGGTTAATAAAATTAACTATCTTTTATATGATTGGACGGTCTATGATGAGTGAAAGGTTAGTTTACATGACCCCACATGGGGTGTTGTTAGATGATATCATAACAAACGATCAGACAATACAGACCACCACCATTAAAATAAACGTTATAAAGAGAGACGACACAAATATGGTTTTAAAGGTTAGCAACCACAAGTTGAGCAGCTGGGAAATGATTACCCATCGAGAGCACATGAGTTCACCACTCTCTCCCGCTTAATCTAAAATGAGTTTGAAACATATCCCGGTTTGCAGCCGACATCATTACTTCCATCGATAATCGCTACATCTGGGCATATTTGTCGTTTTGGATTCGATTTCTGCCTTAGATAAAGTTTGTCAGTGATTTGAGGGAGCTCGCTTGGTGTTCTCGCATACTCTGGTTTTCTTCACTATTAAAACTGACAGTGACATCATAATTGGAATACTCCTGAATGTAGTGAAAAAAAAACTTAAGAAGAGAGTTTTAAGATGGCAAGAGGGTAATAAGAAGCCGTAAATCGAAGGACAGACAATGTGATGGCAAAATGAAAAAGGACAAACAATGATCTACGAAACACTACACAGAAAAATAAAGATCAAACAACATAAATCTCACTAAAACCCAGGGGTGACCTCAAGTGGTTCGGAATGGTTAGTAGTTCCTGCTCCAATAGTGACTCCCGTCGTGTTACTGTTAAACGACACGAACATCATCTGAGAAGGAAATCTTTTTGGGGCACACAGTATACATAACCATCTTCTTTGTTTCGTATGGATTATTGATATATTTATATTTGAATGTCAGTATTTTATATCTACATGCCAATACGATTGCTTATGTCTTACAATACAAGTTTGTTTTCTTCCAGTTTTATCACTCAGATTGTTGTTGAGCCACGTTTATCTGCTAAAATGTATCTGTGTAATACACCTGTACAAATGTAGCTTCAACTTCCAATTATATATTACGAATATTTTAATTAATGATACCAATGGGGGTAATGAGAAACCGAAAATCAATGGATAGACAATACAATGAATAAATGTAAAAAGAAAAACAATTGTCCAGAAAGCACTACACAGAAATCTAAATATTGAGTAAAACAAATATCACGTAGAACCAGCGTTCTCCAGAAGAGTAAAACGTTTCTGCTCTACTAGTGGCACTCGTCGTGGTAGTCTTTTTTTAAAATGCGGAGATAGGTCAGGAGAGAAGAACGGTATAATATAGCAAATTTGTCCAATCTTCCGATTTTGAGTGTACTTGGTGAAAGCTATTCCAGAAATACGTCGTGCACACTACATTAATGCCAATGGTTAACGGCCATTAACTGATTTCACTCCTTTCTCACGCCAGTGCCTATTATGAAAAGAAATGTGTTACAGTCATGGTAAACAATTCCACCAATATCAACAAAATGAACAACCATTGAACACAAAAAGACCACAACATATGGCGTTGGAAATCCAGGTCCTGTCATGGGACAGGCACAACAAATAAGGTGGGGTTAAACCGACATTTCCACCAGCTTCTTCTGATGTCCCGTCTTTGTGTTTTGATGTTCAATGTGATCAGATGAATAGATGCTCAACTTTCTTTATTTCAGCTACACCTATTTGTACTTTTTAACATTATATGAAGATTTTGACGATACCAAAGGTGTAATCAGAATCAGTAAATCAAAGAAGGATAAACAATACAATGACCAAAAGAAAGCACAACGCTACACAGAAAATTAAAAGATCGAACAACACGAACCCCACTAAGAACAGCGGGTGAACTCATGTGCTCTGGCAGGGTAAGGAGTCTCCGCTCCACTAGTGGCACCTGTCGTATTGCTCCAGTTACAAATCCGGCGATAAGTCATGCATGAGGTTAACTAAATGTATGTATTATAATGCCCTTGTTTTGTTTTACTTTCCTTCCATCCTTTCCATAGTGTTATATATTAGTAAATCGATATTCTATGTAGTACATGTACCTGTCAAATACACTATTCTCTGCTCTCGTCAAAGATGTCGGTTAAGCATTGTATTTTAATAAGATTAACCTTGTCATAGTGTACCATTATTGCCGCATAACCTCTTTTCAACTCTCTATTAAATGACAGTAGGTTTATCCTGTAAGTGGAATCTATGATTTGAAATCACTCAGACGTCTTCTCAACTAGGTTTCAGTAAAGCTTAGTTTTAAACTTAAGTGGATTTTTTTTAATTTATCGTTTTATATGTATTCAATAATGTATTTGAATGTTTATTGACCGCACAGTGATTGTCATGCATGAAACATTAAAAAAAATATTTTCTGTACTTCTGTTTTAGCTTGAGTTTTGTTTCCCTATCTCTAGAATGAATTTTTCTCGGTTTCTGTTAGTCTATCTTGACTGTTAGTGTATATATTGTTCTCTAATACTAGTACCTTGTACAAAGAAAATTAATAAAATGAAAGGCAGACTTATAGATGATATCAACTATAATATTTCTTTCGTTTTTTTTAAACACTTGAATTTCTCTTGATATGCTACTTAAATCACATTCATACTATATGATATAATCTCTAATTAATAACCTTTCGAAATTTGAAACCCGTAAATCTTTATTGGGGGCGGGGGGTAGGGGGTGAGTGGCTGTGTGTAGAAAGATTTTACTCAAATATCTCTTAACATTTTGGTAGTCTGTGTTTCATGATGAGATCAAGTTACTTTTTTAGGAGATGATGATACCACTTTGTCCTCGACCAACGTGCTACCGATATGTTGATGTTTTATTGTGCAAGCTCACCGACACACTTTAGCACTGTTGCTTCACTGAGACAAATAATTGCGATTCCGAGGCAAATGGCGGAATTCGGACTACTCAGAGAAAAACACCAACATGATAAACAATTAAAGATGTTATCTTCATAATAACATTAGATTATCGTGCAATGGTCTCTGTTGACAACGCAATTCATCAACGCATGAATGAGTTATAGTTTTGTTTAGGCATATATACTCATGAACGAGTTATAGTTTTGCTTAGGCATAGATACTCATGAATGAGTTGTATTTTTTTATAGGCATAAACACTCATGAACCAGTTATAGTTTTGTTTAGGCATAAATACTCATGAACCAGTTATAGTTTTGCCTAGGCATAAATACTCATGAACCAGTTACAGTTTTGTTTAGGCATAAACACTCATGAGCCAGTTATAGTTTTGCCTAGGCATAAATACTCATGAACCAGTTATAGTTTTGTTTAGGCATACATACTCATGAATGAGTTATAGTTTTGTTTTGGCATAAATATTCATGAACGAGTCATAGTTCTGTTTAGGCATAAACACTCATGAACCAGTTATAGTTTTGTTTAGGCATACATACTCATGAATGAGTTATAGTTTTGCTTAGGCATAAATATTCATGAACGAGTCATAGTTCTGCTTAGGCATAAATACTCATGAATGAGTCATAGTTTTGTTTGGAAATAAATACTCTTGGACGAGTTATAGTTTTGTTTGGGCATAAAAACTCCTGAACGAGTTACTGTTTAGCCATAAATTGAAGATCATTGAATGGATGTTTTTCTTTATATGTATATTTACATTAATACTCTTTAATTCGTTATTAAGTATGTCTATCAAGATGTAAAGCATGTTTATTAGTGGATGCATATGTGTATATGGGGGGATTGTTCACTAGATTAATATGTGTACAAAATAACACGAAATAAGGGTCTAGGTCAAAATCGCTTATATTGAAAATATTGGTGGGTTTTATAAACACTGATCATATCAGAATTCTGGTTCGGAGTCATTAACATAATAAATTGGAAATATTTTATTGAAATATATATAAACATGCATTCATCAGAGCCGACGTAAAGTCCTTACTAATTCAGTTGTGTATAAATTTTCGTCTTAACCAGAGAATGTAAGATAGATAAAATTTAAATTCGTGACGGAACACTTGAAATTTTAAAAATAAATTATCATACTTAAAAGAACTCCGACTTTTCAAATTGTATTCCTCTGTATTGAGAGATTCTTCAACCCCGTAATAGGTGCATCTTTTTAAAATGTTGATCCCCTGCACAGTAAAACAAAGGTAGTGTTCTTATTATACTGCCTTTGAAATATAAATGAATTAATCACGACTGTCATAATCAAAGTAAGATAATCGTATAGCAACGTATTGCTTTTACATAGAACCATGACATTTGACAATCCGGTTTCAAGTATTTTTAATCTGTACTTCATAGTAACGATATAAATATTTTGGTTTTCCCACTTAACTCATCATTTTCAAGACAATAATCGAGGGAAACAAATAACAAAAGAAAAAAGAAAAAAACAACACCAAAAACAATATAAAACAAACTTCAAAGTAAAGAATCAACATTTCCCAGACGGGTGGTTTAATGACCGAATTATCAGAGAGCGAATATTACAAATAAAATAGAATATAGACTCGGGTAAATCAATGAAAAATATAATACTGCTAAAAAGCATGCTTATTGGAGGGGTCGATCAAATAGAAGACGTTTTACGTTGTACAATTACGATTGAGAATCAACAGTACCCCCTGTCTTAATTTAGTTTTTTTTTTTTTTGTGACGTCTTAAAACCTTCTAACGTAGTGGTAACGTAGCTACATTTTAGAAAACATTCAAATGAATAAAGAATTTGTAATGTTTGTTTGTTCTTTTTTCTTTTCTAATTTTCCTTTTATTTCAAATAGCTTAAAATATATATTTTTTTCTTTCATTAAATGAAAGCGAAAATACTGAAATCTCGATTTCATATAACTGCGTTTTATCAGTAATGTCTTTGCCAAAATTGATAAACAGAATAGTGCAAAACTTTCAAAAATATTTCAAATATTTGATGATATAAACATGGCGGAAATTGACCAATCAAAATGTCGTAATGATTTCAAAATATTTACAGATATGATCAAAGAAATAAAAACAGACAACAGAACATTTAGAACTCGTCTTGTTAAAGTCAAATTACTTCAGCCCAATGACGTTAAGTTAATTAATGGCTGTTTATGTTTAAAACAAATACTGAAGGACGTATTTTATAGATTTCGAATTAATAATTAACCGAAATAATGTAATCACAGACATAAACAAAAATGCTGGCGAAGTAAATGTTCTATGTTTATCGGTCTTTCAAACGGGATATTCATTTCTGTACACGTTAACGGTAATTCCCGTCCCTTTAAGAACAAAGTTAAAATCTAGGAATTTATTTCTTAGATCATAATTATTAGCACAGAAAAGGTAGAAAACGTTTTCGGTTTTCAATTGTATTACAGAATGGGCACAACATATTTTCTCAGATTATTTTTTTAACTTATAAAAAGAAAGTTTAAACAATGATGGTCATCAATTACACCAATATCAACAAAGCGAACATTCACTTCTCATCTTAAACTGAAATCATTGAACGCAATAACACCACAACATATGATGCTGGAAATCCAGGTCCTGGCTTGGGCCAGGCACAACAATGTAGCGGGGTTACGCCGGTTTATGGGATCCCAACCCTCTCCTCTTGATAACTGGATCTACAACAGCAAAACATATATAAACAAAAGATAAAAAAAACCTGCATCGATAAACCATTGCTGCTTACAATTGTAACTACGTTATTTCGATTAAATGTCTGCCTTTTTGAATTAAGATTTTAAGATTAATTAACTTTATGTCGCTATAAGGCGCCCTTTTTCTTTCTAAATTTGAAGATATTGAATAATTTCCCATGTTTAGGTTTATTTTCAATTTTTTGTAGAAAAACAGTTGTCGTTATTCACCTTTTTTAATTTATTGACAAATATATTTCCATAAAACTTTATGAACAGATTGTGTTTAATGTGCAACAGTAGGACATATTTTATAATGTCCCGGATGGTTTCGATCCCCGGCTCCGGCGCCACAAAACTTGAGAATTTACTTAAATCTGAGAATATTATCAAATAAGGAAATACTCAAATTTGATTGGCTGAGAACGCAGAGTTGAGCAAAAAAAAGTTTGCCCAGCAAAGAAAAAGTTTTGTGTCATCGAGGCCTGGACTCTTGCGTCGTAAGCCAATGCTCCACTAACGTCACTAAAGGAGATCTCTATTAACACTGTCAGGACAAATGTCGATATTAAAATTATGAGTTCGATTCTCGACCGTATCGAGTTGTGTCAGATACAACTTTATATTTTGAAGTTTGTCCGTTGTTGTCATTGACTAATAAAACTGGCCGCCATGTCATATACTACATTTGGTTTTATTGCTCTCAAAACTTTAAATTATTTGTTTTCCCAATCTTTCGATTTTGAACGTACCTGATGAAGGTTATTCCAGTAACGTACCTGATGAAGGTTATTACAGTAACGTATCTGATGAAGGTTATTACAGTAACGTACCTGATGAAGGTTATTACAGTAACGTACCTGATGAAGGTTATTACAGTAACGTACATGATGAAGGTTATTCCAGTAACGTATCGTGCGCACTAAATTTGATGTCTACGTTTTTAATTGATAGTGAGTATAATGTACTTATTTTATTGTTAACTATATAACATTTGTATCGGACACAAGTTATACTAATTTACAAAGGTCCTCTCCACATATTTACATACAAGTATATATCCCATGCATCAGCAGGTAATAATATTTTCATAATAATTACATTTTAAAACAATGAGAAAAAAAAGGATTTGTGAAATTATATAACATATTGAGTTCAATATATTTCCACGTAACAATACAGAATTGTCATATTCGTGGATAAAACACACAATAATGAAGAAAAGATTAATACAAAAGGAAATCATTAGTAGCAAAATTCAATATATGAAGAGTTATGTTCTATTTCGTGAACTCAGACGAACATAAATAATTTATAAAATAACACTCAACACCTATTTATAGGATCAGCTCGCCAGACAGCGTACAGCAAAGCTCTACTTTATTACAATAAATATCAAAATGTCTGTCTTGGCCGCTGCAGGTAACATAGGTTATACAATACATACAAAAATCCAATCTACAAAAGAAAAGCAACTGTAAGTAAAACGTTATCTAACATAAATTGCTATAAATGAGCTTTCAATGACAGTTAAGTACAAAAATTGAAAACAAAAAATGTACATAAAATTATCATCACTTGTGTGTTTGTGTGCGATTTCATTATTAAACATATATTTAGGGAGGGTGGGTGGGGGAATCAAGACGTCTTTGCTGTACTGAATGCGAACCTCGAATGACTTAAATCCCGCAATACATTTACCGCCTAAACTAATTTATCTCTCTCGCTCTAGCACGGGCTAGACATGAACGAACTTTCACCTATACACCTATATCGTATCATATTTAATACCTATGAATAAACCCCTATTAACCATATACAAACAACACACGTGACAATATATAAACAAATACACGTGCTTGACATAAACAAAAGCACGTGTTTAAATCCTACTATAAACATACGACGGTAACTTTTATAAAAACATTGATCACTGTGTGGTAAAATGTTTTGTTTTATAATGAACATTTATTTATCCTCACACCGGATGATACCGGTGCACATGTACTGTAAATAAGTACAAACCACTCTTACAGAACAAGATAGATTAACTTGTTCCAGTTTCAAGATAGTTTATTTGTTACGCGTTGGTCTGTTGTATTGGGAAAAACAACCCGGATATTAGGGGAATCTCCTAAGCTTCCGTAAATCGAAGAGAAACTTGATCATATAAGGTTGAATCCAGTACACCTTTTTACTACTGTATAAAACAGACACCAAAAGCAAGAATTGTCCCAATCGTATCTGTCGACAACGATGTGGTTATTGTATTCACAAACACTGTTACATGAACATTTCTTGCGTAGGAATTATTTATACCTATCGTCACTGTTAAAATCTTTATTAAAAATGTACATGCACATATCAGAATTATATTTTAATCTTGAAAATAAGGGTAATAACAAAATTACCGAACTCCGAACAATCTTCCAAAGGGAAAGTAAAAACTCATAAATATATAAACAGACAAAATCAGTCAACAACCGGAAAACTGGGAAAACCGTAATGACCCTGACTTGGTACAGGCATGGGTTGAATAAGATTTTACGGCGCCAAACCTCCCGTTTTCATCACGGTTCAAAGGTTCCGGCTGTCACTATAACAGCAATTATAACAATACTGGAACAAAATGGGTGATTTGAGAATGATTTTTTAAATTCAATATCCAAAGGAACATTTGCTTTGTAGGAGGCTTAATGTTTTATTTATGTTATTTGTATTAATTAACGTAAGATTGTGTCCAACACAATATCCTTATCACATGATATTCTTATCGTTTAACAGTAACATGACGGGTGTCACGTGTGGAGCAGGAACAGCTAGATCTTATTGGAGCACATGAGTTTATAAGACATAATAGTGTCCTGTGAAATTGTGTCCGGTTGTGTTATATTTGTAATGAAAAACCTTACACAGACCGAACGAAGTCATCGCTGTGCTTTATACCGTCCTCGGACTTTATCATAGGAGACAATTGTAAGGGCGGACACTATTTAATGTTACAAGTTCATCCGGGTTATTAGTGAGGTTCGTGTTGTTCGGTCTTTAGTTTTATGTGTAATGTTTACTATATCATTGTGTGTCCTTTGATCTTTTTCTTTTTGTCCATTATATTGTCTGATTACTCCTTTGGTATCTTTAAATTATATTCAATATAAATCAAGTAGCATTTTTAGAATATGGAATCATAAATGGGAACTAGTTTTCTATATTAAAATTGAATGAACGTTAATCCATTGTTTCCGTTGATATTTAGCTTTATTTAAAAAAAACTCGTATTCAATATTAACCTTTAAGTCTAAATGCCACGCTGAAATCCTTGTTGTATATTTTTCATTTTTCTTAAATTTTAACTTTCTTAATAATTCGGTTTGCCTATATTATGTAAGTGTTTTATACTAAGAATAATGAAATGGTAAATTAAGCCAGATAAATCACCTTTCTATGTAACCCCCTACTTAGAATTAAAATAAAAATATTTCGAAACCCGTGACTTTACATTACGAAACCTACACTCAAAATAAAACACGGGAACTTCCAAAATATTTCAAGTTGCGTCTTGACAAGTTTAATACATTTATCTTCTGTGTATTGGTCTATCTGATAACCCAATCACACTTTAGCACACTTCTCTTAGGCAATGACTAGGAAGTTTGGTGACTTAATGTATTTATTCACTTGCAAAATCTCGAAATTTTTAGATATTTACAAATAATGAACTGATAAAGATTTTATAAACTTTTATGGGCGGAGATTAAAGAAAAGTGAATTATAATTTTACCTGAAGTCGTACATTTGTATATTGTACAGTTTTAACTAACAAAGGTAAGTATTTTTTTTCAATTGTCATCAATAAAAAAAATATTTGTATTGATAATGTTTGATTAGGTAATTAAGCCTATGTATATTTGTTCTATCTAGTTTGTATATTTTAACTTATCTAATATATTTTGCATCTCTTTAAGGTTTGTAATTCATGGAATAGAAAGTTAATTTTGCAGATTATGAACAAGACATGTTTATTTTATCATTTTTTAACTAATTAATAAATAAATTAATTAATATATTAATTAATTTATATTAGATATAAAATTCCTTTATTAGCGCACATATTTTCTAATGATGTAAATACAGTTCCATACATAGGATTATATGGCTGTGCGATTTTTTGAATGTTATTTTTTATGTTTATTAAAAAAAAGATATTTAACAATTAGAATTTTATTGATTTGTCTTCAAAGACAGCAGAATTTTACATCTAAATATACCATAACTTTTTTCTCTTTTTTTTTTTATCAATTATAACTGATGTAAATATAACAATGCAGTAGATATCAATCTTTTGTTTTGTGTTTTTTTTCCAGAAATTTTGATATCCATAAACTTAAGAACCCATGAAATAGTAAACTTTTTTTCCGAACAGGACGAAAATTGGCCACAACGAAATTAAACACATTCATAGTATGTAATGTAGATAATTCAGATTTGCTACAATGTTTAGCTACATTACGCCGATTTTCATGTTATTATTATCAATACTAAGATTCTCCTCTCTAAGACATAGTTGAACTGTTTAAACCCTTTGATTTTCTTGCTCCCAAAGGTTTTTTTCAATCTGAGGACTAGTAGATGAAAAATATTACAGAAAATCGTCGTGTGCACTAAAATTGATATTTACGTTTTCATTTGAAATTATATTATGAATATAGCATCTGTAAAAAACATCAAAACGTCGTTGTTATGTGTATGTTAAGAAGTTTAAAGTTCAACTGAGGGTTAGGAATTTTGGAATTTATTAATCACTTTCAATAATTGTTCAGCTGTATCGTGACTAGTCTTATTGGGGAAGGTAATTCCAGACAGATATAAAGCACTGACTGGTGTAACACCAGACCATAGGTAGGTGCCTGGAAACCTTCACACATGAAACGTGTGAAGTCGGGGCGCGAACTTAAGTCAGTAGTGTGTATGACTTTAACCACTCGGTCACAAAGGCCTTTACATTAAGTAAGTGAGTGATTTATTATTGATTAACGCAAAATAGGCAGTAAATCAGCTATATCATGGCGAGACAAAGTAACATTTTGATTGAGATGAGGATTATGTTCGCTTTGTAATATACCAACACGCTTAGTTGGATATTTATAGTGCTAGTTCAATGAAAAAACTGTATGCGGGTAGACATTTCGTTCCATTCGGACACATTATCCTGCTTCTGAGCAAACCAGTTTTTTTTTTGCTCCTTTTCCTTAATGTTGCCAAGAAGCAACACATATCAATACCATAATCTTTGATTTTACCCGACTGGGACTCGAACCCATGATATACCGCACTCGGGACGAGCACGTAAACAATTACACAACCGATGCGGTTTCCTTAGATAGAATGATTGCAAAGTGTACAATGCTAAAGGATCGTTTAGCCTAAGATGTCGTTCTACTTCTAATTCGGTTTCGGCGTTCTTTTTCTTTTTTTTTGTCACGTGTTGACATTTCAGACTTTTCCCAATAGCACGATTGATGAGAAACACCATAATACATACATGTAGAGTCACTGGAATGTTAAGTTCAGGGTTTAATCTTTCTGGAAGAAATTATTGACTAAATCACCTCAAGATTCCATTAAATTCTTGGTTCGCATTGTTACTAATAGGAAATAGCTAATTACATGTTAAATTTCGAACGCCATCGAAAATAAATTAGGCCGTTATAATATTCTGATTGTCACTCATGATAATGCATGTCCGATTGTCTAAAATGTGTGATTACCTAAAGGATGTTTTATTGTTGTAAACGTTCGATTTTTTAAGAGTCACGAGAAAAATATTTTAAAAGTGGACCATATGATTATAAAAATACAAATGTAAAAGGACACTCTAGATTTTGTGATTGTTTTATTGCAAATATAAAGAAAACGTTCATTGAAATATTATATTGTGTTTTAGTAATCGATTAAAATGTAAAATTATCAGGTATGTATGTTACGCGAACGAAAAATATTGCAAAAATTGTCTAACAACAGTGATGCTGTCAGCTTATTTTACAAGATATATGAATAGTTTTAAACACACGGCTTTTAAAAACTTGTTCGCTTACTTCCAATTTTTATATTGTATTTGACATGAAATACAGAGAGAGTTTGAAAACGTAATATTCAATGTACAATTAATGACTTTCAATGAGGTGATGTCGAGGTGAATATCATGTTCCATGGGTTGATCAATCCTTGTATTCACCGAAATTGAAAGTCATTAACTGTTTTATCATATGACATTAAATCATATTTGAATTAACGCCGACTTTGTTCCCAAGACACCCCTGTCAGCCCAACGTCTGCCATTATTAATTTAATTGTGTACTGAAATTAATTAGTAAGAACGCATCTGATTAGTCGATGACAAAACTTAACCCGATGACTATTGGCTACTACTTTTAAGATAATTGGGAAACACCATTTCTATTTTAAGGTGTTCGGAGAAGCGTTGGAATATTATGTTCACGTCTCGTGACTTTTTGCGAATTGAATATAATGTTTTATCAAAGAACGTTACTAAGGACGTCAGACAATAAGAAAAGACATTATCTGAAGTCATATAAAAATAATGTAAAATGTTGTGTTTAAAATTGTGATTTACCTAAACAAAAAGCAAGTGAGTAAGTGAGTGCTTTAAACGCAAAGTAAGCAATGTTTTCAGCTATATAATGGCGAGAACAAGTTAAAAGTAGATGAGATAAGATGATGTCTACTTTGAACTAAACAATACATGTACATGTAGTGCAATCTCACTGAAACAACATGCAGTCTACAGATGGATATTTCGCTTCATCGGACACATTATCCCGATTCCGTGTCAATAAGTCTGGTTTCACTCTTCAATGTGGAGGACTAGAAAATAACAAATATTCTTTGTTTTGTTCCGATTAGGGAATGACCTACCACACTGGAGGCGAGCACACCAGCCATTACACTACATAGACTGAGACCCGAGCAATATCAATAGAAATATTAGAAAAACTTATTTTACAATCACCGAGTCCACAATAACCCACGGAAATGTCAAATATAGACAACAAAAAAAGAGTTAAATTGTCGGTCCCCTTAATGACTTCTCTGATACCTATCATATAACCAAAGTTGTCATTCAAAATTGGAGAAGAAGAATGTCAGTTATCTCCCCTGTTGTCAATCTTGACTGACGTCTGCTATACAACAGGATTGATTTTCCTTGTTTGACCATCTTAATGGTGTTAAATGGGTTTTATCTTCAACTTGTCAATTATTTTACATTTCGGTTTGTTGTGCAAGAAGTTAATACCATATTTTAAATTTAGATTGGGATTGTGTCATCCCAATTCTTTTATTTATATTGCCGTTTATCATAACATTTCGCACCTTAATTTGTTTGTATTCGTTTTGTATATTTGCGCGTGCGCGTGTGTGTGGCTTACTCTATTTATTTGTGTAATTCAATCAGATTGTTTTGTTATGGGTAAATAATAGATAAATGAATTTAATTTGGAATGTGCTCGTTTAACGGCGTTGCTAAGAACCTTTAGTAGATCATATACCGAACGGGTAATCAGAAGACGTTTATAAACAAAGACTAACAGACAATACAATGACCAAAAGAAAGAGAACAACAGGACAAACAATGATCAACACACCTACACAGAAAATAAAGATTTAACAACTCGAACCTCAACGCAGAAAACGAAAAATTCAGCAAAGCGAGCTAAAAAAAACAAACTGGGGTGAACTCAATTTAATCAGTTAATACTGCATGTGTAGGATTAAATAGTGTCCGCCGTGAAATATTGTCCCTTGTTACGTTTGTTTTCCATGATAAAGTCCGAGGACGGAATAAAGCGCAGAGGTGACTTCTTTTGGTCTGTTGGGGATTTTTCATTTGAAAAAGATACAATCGGACACATTTTCACAGGACAATATTATGGCTTACATATGGTCGGTACCATGGTGGTTACATGGTTAACTAAATACACTGTGTGTTTGAGAAAAACAAACATTACTAGTAAAAATAAACATATTTTATGACATTTTGTAGATTGGTTGTATTTAAAAAAAATATATATATCTAGCTTTAAAACTGTTTGAAAGAAGAATTTCATTTTGCAAATTCATTTCAGATATCTTGATTGTTAATGACCAATGGCTGACCTTCCTAAGTGGGAGTATATCGTCATCATTTTGTGTGCAGAAGTTATTTTGGGTGTCGTCATCACACTTTTCGTCTGCTGGAGATGTAGATGGACCAAAAGAGACAAGTACGTATATTCTGGTTTCTACTTCATTTATTTTGAAGACGCATCGTCTGAATGTGATTTGTTAGTATTTGAAGTGAGATGTAGAGAGTTGACATTCACAGAATAAATTTGGAATTTAGACACATCTCTGTCCCTACAAAGAAAAGTAAGAATTGTACATAATACACAATACAATGAAAAACAACAAAAAACACCAAATTTTCAGAACAATTTCCAACTCTTATCGTTGAAACAAAGGAAATATCGATACCTCTAACCTTAATGTACATGACCACTCATTCTCCTAGTTTGGCACAGGCACTTTAGTAAAGAGTGGCGGGGTTAAACTAGTTTGTTGGCCAAAGCTTCCGTTAATTGAAAGCAATGTATTATTTCCGAAAATGAAAAACAGAATATACGATATTTATCTCTTGATCAATTAAATTATATATTTTTGTAGGGGTCGTCGTGGCCGTGATCGCATGGTAGTTGGATTTACAACTACCTATGCATTCAGTGCCTATCACCACTGATGTTGTGAGCTCGAATCTCACCAGGACGAGGTGCATAACATTATATAATAAAGACAGTTTGTAAGTGACTTGCGACAGGTCGGTGGTTTTCACTGAAAGTGGCGTTAAACACCATCAAGCAAACAAAAACATACATTTTTGTACTTTTTATATTTTTGTACTTTCTCTTGCGATCCACTCGCATCTAACAGCATTTTGAAATTTAAATTTCAAATTTAAACAACCAATAAGCGACAAGCCTACAACGTCATTAAGCATAATTTCCCAGCCATATTGGATTCTAAAAACAGAGAGCTTTCATATGTGGTTGACACAATGTTTCGCAATAAAAACGTAGATATCAAATTTAGTGCGCAAGACACGTTTCTGGAATAACATTCATCAGGGACATTCAAAGCCAAAATATTTGAAACAATTTGAAAATCTTTAGGAGCCAGAAAACCAAAGGGCATAAACAGAATGTCCAAAGTCGACAGGTCACCTATAAAACATGACCTGACACAATATCCTGCTGGAATCAACATTTTCTAATTTTTTATTTTCATTTTCATTGTATTTCGATTTTTTTTCACATGTTTTCTTAATATGAGAGAAATGATTAATTGTTGTTTATTTATTTATGTATCTGCAGACTTGATGAAAACGATGAAAAGAAAACATTACCATGCGAGGATGACGTCATGGACGATATGTTCAACAAAGATTCGTCTGTAGTTGTAGGTCATGCTCCGTTGAAGCATGATCATACATACATTTCCACCAATCCGTGGCTACTGTCCAAAGTTTCAAAAGATGACGATTTGTTTTCAGCTAAGCCAAAGTCTGTGGGTTTTAAAAATGAAGCATTTTCCGCCTTTGACGATGAGAAGTTTGTTGAAATCATTCCACACACAAACGAAAATGAGGTCGATTTGGAAATTGGTGAGGGAAAATTGTCAAGACTGTCCGTAAGTCAAGAAGGGAAAGTATTAATTGTGTCCGCAGTAACAAAAGACAATTTATCACAGGACGGAAGCATGCAAGATGTGATATTAAGCCAATCAACGAATAGTACAGGTCTTGGAAGTTCAAATTCATCACCAATAATAGAGGATATCCATGGTGATAGTGTTCTTGTCATGACCAATATTCAACCGTATCCAAGTTTGCAAGAGCGATCACTTACCCCTGTCGATCCTAAAATGATGGACACGCCTATAGTAGCGGAATCGACAACAAATAACCAGTCAAACATAAGGAAACCTTCACCCCTGGTAGTCAGAAGTGCTGATGATTCTCACGACATATTCGATAAAGAGGCTCAGCTGAAGCAATTCAACAGGGATATTGAAATGACAAGGTCTCCTCCACCAAGCTACCAATCAGCGACAGGTCGTAGAACAAACCCTCAAATGGGACAACGCGCCATCTTGATAGGAGGTTAGTCAGTAAGATAATAGATCGATCTCATTTTAACCTTTCTGTTTGATATAAGTGTTGTCCAGAAAAGGACGGCCATATGTCGACTAAAAGGCTACTTTAAACAATTCTTAGGATGAAATTGGTTGTTTGTCAGATAAAAAAAAACATACCAATGGAATGTAAATCGAGTCTCCCTTCCTTCACAATCTTGCATACAGAAACGTATACATAAAGTGGAACGAACGGAATGCAACATATATAATTAAAATCTAATGAAATTTAAAATGCTATCTTCCATGTACAAATCCGGGATTAAAACAAATTAAAAATCATGCAAGAACATATTAATTTATAAAATCCGAAAAAATGCAATTGTCCCTTTTTCAATTCTTGTCTGTGGGAACCTCAAAATTTAAATATAGCGGAAATAAAAACAAAATAGAGAAATATTTGATTAATCACATATTTCAATAAGATAGGATGTGGTTGTAAAGAAAATATATTTGAAAACCTGGTAAAAATAGAAAGGAAAAAATAAAATAATGGCTTCATTGTTGTTCTTCGTCTCGAAGTATAATTGCAGAACTATTTCACAACAAGATTAAGAAAGAGAAAGCAAGGGTAATAAACTTTGGAAATGCACTGTCCCATTTTTATTTGGCGCCATAATAAGGTAAGGGTTATGTCGTTTAACGCCACTTTCAACATTATTTCAGTTATATCGTGGCGGTCAGTTTTATTGGTGAAGGAAACCGGAGTACCCACCAACCTGCCGCTTGTCACCAATAAACTTTATCACATAATCACCTGACTGGGATTCGAACTCACAACTTCAGTTGTGATAGGCACTGATTGTATAGGTAGTTATGAATCTAACTACCATACGATCACGACCATGACGACCATATCCGGTGCCATAATAAAGCGCCAATGACATTTACATAAAAAGTATAAAGGCCGTTGTGGTCTATTATTTCTCTCTTCGTCTTCGTTTTCTTTTGTTCATTTGCATGTTATGATTGGAATAAAGGTTACCTGGTTGCAATGTAACTGCGCAAATCGAAAATGGATCTTTTTAGAATGCACTTGACTTACCAGGTATATGTCTCTATTTTCAGACGATGATGAATCAGTCAACACGATTCCAGAACGCCGTGCATTTCAACAAGTGTGGGAAAGCAGACGACGGCCTGGGTTAAGATATGTTTAAGAAATTTCCGAAACTGTTTTCAGTTGACGTTAAAATAACGATGAGGCTGTGATCAATTGTGCTCGATAATCACGTGACAAAAACACTCGACAGGCATACGTTTTGACTATATCTGTTCTTCTTATTTAAGATGAACAAAGTTTGAAAATATATATTTGTATATTTATTTGTATTTGTTTTAGTCTGATCAATCTTGTCCTTTATAAATCAAAATCTCTGCAAGAATGTAGACTTATAGAATATAGTACTTTGGGATATAAGTTTTGAAATTTGTGTATGTAACGACTTTTTAAAAACAATATTTTAATTATACCGTGGCGGTTGCTTTTTATTGGTAGAGTAAACCAAATTTCCCACAGAAGATCATTGACCTGAGGCAAGTCACTGTCATACTTTATCACAAAAGGTTGTTTCTAGTACAGTGCTATTTAAATATAGGATATGTGAATCCATATAACTACTTAAGTGGGAATTAAGATCGCCACGATATAACTGAAATATTGCTGAAAGTGGCACTAAACACCATAACCATAACCTCTAAGAGCTAATAAATAGATAGGGGCCATTTAGAGCTTGGTATATGGTGTGGGGTTTCTCACTATGTTGAAGGCTTTAGGGCGACCTCTAGATGTTTTGTTTTAGGTCGTTTTAATTTGGCGATGGGATGTTGTCTCCTTGACATTTACCCCATTTCCGTTCTTTTTCATATATTAGAGAACGGGGATGGTTTTGATGGGATATGATAATTGCAGTAGTTCGTCGCCTTAAATCCTTTAAAATCGAACGAACATATACAATGTATGGAAAGTCCGAACCGGTAAATGGTTGATTGGTGTATGCGAACCGATAAAACGGTTGACTGGTTTTCCAGGTAAGGACACCAATCAACCGTTTTATCGGTTTGCAAAGAACACCAGTCAACCGTTTAATCGGTTCGCCTACACCAATTCACTTCAACGGGTCGCACTTTCTGTACATTGATATATATATATATATAATAAAAACTAAGAATGCTTGGAGCTTTCGACTGAGCAACCAGTCTGCATAGCACTTCATGTCACCCAGAGTCTACAAAGCGTGCTATTCCGTACGGTTTAGGAGTGCGAATTAAGCGTATTTGATCCGACGAAAAACAGTACAAAAAGAGGAGAGAAGTAGTTTGCAGTCAACTTTCAAAACGAGGTTACAAATCTGATATTGTGGAATCTCAACTTAGACGTGTAGACAACAAATGCCGGGCAGATTTATTAAAATACAAGAATAAAACTAGTAACATCGACCGTGTGCCGCTTGTTTTAACATTCAATTCCGCGCTTCCGAATGTTTCCAAAATTCTTCAAAAACGACATAAAACTTTACAGAATTCTGATAAGCTCAAAAACGTTTTCCCGAATACGTCAATTTTGTCATTCCGAAGAGATACTAATCTACAGGATATTCTTATACATAAGAAGCACAACAATATGTTTTTTAGAAAGCCTAATAAAAGTGAACCTTGCGGTAAAAATTGTGCGCTTTGTCCATATTTACAAGATACAGATAAATTTCATGATACTAACGGAAAACAGTATTCAGTGCGCAATTACATTAATTGCAAATCCGTTAACGTAGTTTATGCCATATTTTGCATCAAATGTGACAAAATCGTATATGTGGGAGAAACTGGTGACACTCTTTACCAAAGACAAATTTAAAATTTTTCACTAATTAGAAGACAATCCGATGATCCCGTTGCGAAACATTTTTACACAGACAATCACACAGTTGAACATTTTGAAGTTATTGGTTTAGAAAAACTTTATCAAGATGATTTTTATAGAAGAAACAGGGAAAACTTATGGAAAAAGAAATTAAATACTTTTAAGCCGTATGGCATTAATACTAAGGAAACATGAATGCTTCTGTACATATAAGAACAGACGTTTGTCTAAGATTAATTTTATAAGTGCATATTTCATATTTAATGTGTGGTTTTTCATACTTGTTTTTGCCGCCAGATGTTTTGCGGACGTGCATTGTTACGTTGACGTTTGTATTGTTTGTTTATGTAACGTTTTATTATTCTAGTAAACATGCTGACGCAGACTGGTTGCTCAGTCGAAAGCTCCAAGCATTCTTATAGTTTTTATTATAATTACAACTAAAGATTTTTCATATATATATATATATATATATATAAAGTATAAGGGAATCTACCAACCAGAGACCTTAACGAGTAACGGATCTATATATAGAATAGCGGTCGCTTTTCAGGGTGATGCAGACATGATCACTAGCATAGCAGTGTTTCCGAAATGATCAAAGCAAAGCAATAATAATAGAGATATAAATCAGCACCCCATGGTTTATGATGTTTAACGCCACTTTCAACAAATATTTCACTTATGTCGTTCCGGTCAGTTTTATTGGTGGAGGGAGCCGGATTACACAGAGAAAGCTACTGACCCGCCACAGGTCACTGACAAACTTTAGCGGGATTTGAACTCACAACGTTAGTGGTCATAGGCACTGATTGCATAGGTAGCATTCACTTCATAAAAAAGTAGTCATTCTTATATCGCCACAGCTTGGTGTTGCAATATCTTGTATCCGACTGGTTATTTTCTTTAATTTCAAAAGAAAACTTACGTAAATGTTAGATCAATATACAGTCAAACCTGTCAATGCGGTCACCTCTATTAAGCAGTCACCTGTATTAAAAGGTCACATTTTTCTTGTCTTGTCATAGAACATTGCATATGAATTGAAACTCTTTTAAGAGGTCACCTGTCTTAAAAACCATTTGTTTGTGCCAAAGATGACCTCTTAATACAGGTTTGACTGTATTTACAGTTTTAATGTGTAAGTTGGGTTCTGTATCGGTATACAGTTTGACACACTGTCTAGAATCTTGCAAAAATGTGAAATATTGTCTCCATAGAGATTTTCTGATTTAACATGTTACCTACATCGATGTTAATTAAAGGTACTCTATGTTTTAGTGAAATCAATGTGCCCCTGTGACTGTACCTACAGAAATCGCCTTGACTATTGGGCAGCACAAAATCTTACTACCCACACCATGGAAGAGTGGAGAGTAATCCTGGCACCTGTCTTGGACGAAATTAAGAAAAATCTAACAGTCGATAAAACAAATTTATCAGCAACTATCAGAAGACGTTCCAGTGCACCGGATAGACGACAATCTTCTAAATCAATGGGGATATTTGCAATTTCGCTGATCACTCTAGTTGTTGGTACGGTTATTTTCATTGATATAACAGCGTTCTGTAGATGCCTTGCTGCCATTCGAGATTGATTGATTGATTTTTGGTGCTTAACACTACTTTCAGCATTATTTCAGCTATATCATGGCGACCAGTTGTAATGATGGTAGAAGCCTGAGTACCCGGAGAAAACCACCGACCATGGGCAAGCAACTAGTGATCTTTAACACTTAATGGATGCGAGTCGAGTGCACCCTTTTGTAATTTACAAAGCCATGTTCTAGCTACCTAACTCATTGAGCCACCCGGGCCCTTTCTGCCATTCGTGTCATGATGAACCAGGAAACGCCGTTGTAATATATTCAGATTTTATATTAAGTAAAAATACTTCATTATTTTACTGAAAAGATACATTTGCCATTTGTTGGTAATTTTAGGCATAATGGATTCTTATAAATCAAAATCAAAATTCCACTCCCGGAAGTGACGTCGCTTCGAAATATTGCAACGTATACCAAGAAAAAAAGGCTGGTTTCCAATGTGTGAGGGGCCCGGATGGCTCAATGAGTTAGGTCGTTGGATATATCTAACAGCTCATACAAGCCTATCACCAATACGGCTTGGGTTTGCGCCCAGCTTTGTAAATGACACAAAAGGTGCACTCGACTCGCAGCCGCAAGTGATAAAGTTTACCAGTTGCTTGCCCTGGGTTGGTGGTTCTCTCCGGGTATTCCGGCTTCCTCCACCACTAAAACTGGTCGTCATGATATAGCTGAAATATTGCTGAAAGTGGCGTTAAAGCACCAACAAATCAATCAAACAATCAATCGATCAATCTAATGTGGAGTTTGCCTGAACTTCGTATTAAGCATATTAAGCATATCTACATGTAACTGCGGCGTAAAATTGGACTTTATAGTGTCCAAGGGGGTGGGTTGTTGGGGGACGCATCTTGTTTCAAATCGTTCCTGTGTATATAATAAACTGAATAACTAATATACCAGTTCAATTATGAAATATATACCGCTCCTATCCAAATTACTCTGTTGTACTCAATTATATAATGCGCACACTTGTGAGTCAATACTTGTATTGAACGAAATTGAAAGTCATTAACTGTTTTATTAAATGACATTAAATCAAATTTAAGTCCGTAATCTTTTGAATGCATCATCATTCACTGTTGCAAAGCGCCGACTTTGTTCCCCAGACACCCCTGTCTGCCCAACGTCTGCCATTATTATTTAATTGTGTACCAGAAGTAATTAGTGACAACGCATCTGCTTAGTCGATGACAAAACTTAACCCGATAATGATTGGCTACTAACTTTTAATATAATTGGGAAACACCATTTCTATTTTAAGGTGTCTGGAGAATCTCTGGAATATTATGTTCCCCTTTCGTGATTGTTTGCGCGTTGATCATAACGTTTTATCAAAGAACGTTACCAGGGACGTGAGCCAATCAGAAAAGACAGTAAATGTCATATAATAATACAGTACGTATATGGACCGGGCCCTGTCCATATAATGTTTTCTACCGGATTTTCTCCGAACTCGTTTTTGGTTTTAGATATACAATAACAAATAACATGTAGTCTGACCATATTGGTGCTCTCCTGTAAATAAAAATATTATTGGTACTGTATAGGTCAGTATTGATCAGGCAGAAAACATATTTCAACTACAACATGGATAAGATTTGTATATCAAATCAAACTAGCAGTTATATGTCTTTTGGAAGCGTACATATATTGGTTTATTGAGTATAATATAGCAAATAGTTCTTGGCCCTTAGTGCCATGAACTATTTGTTAAATATTAACTGTAGGAAAAATTATTTAAGAACGATTCATTTCTTTTGTATTGAGTATTGAATCTTTGTTTTTATTTATCAAAGTTTACTATGACGTCACCATCATGTCATGAATATGTAATTAATCAACCATTAACAAAAGCAACATTACTAAAAAAACATTTAAAATTGAATTTTAGCGACAGCGTAGGCAAATACAAAACTCCGGTTTTTAGTGGTGTTCGTTCTTGTGGTGCGGATTTGTAAAATGAGCAACACGACGGGTGTCACATGTGGACCAGGAATCACATAACATTTCAAAACACCTAAGTTCATCCTTTATTTTAGTGAGGTTCGTGTTGCGAGATCTTAATTTTCTGTGCGTTGTTTTGTAGATCAGAACAATTGTGTTTACATGGTTTATCCTTTTTTGTCGTTCTTCCTTTGACCATTGTGTTGTCTGTCCTACTTCGATGTACGGCTTCTGATTACCCCTTTGGTATCTTAGATTTACGGCTCCTGATTACCCCTTTGGTATCTTAGATTTACGGCTTCTGATTACCCCTTTGGTATCTTAGATTTACGGCTTCTGATTACCCATTTGGTATCTTAGATTTACGGCTTCTGATTACCCCTTTGGTATCTTAGATTTACGGCTTCTGATTACCCCTTTGGTATCTTAGATTTACGGCTT
>MJUT01015855.1:286613-297790 GCA_002080005.1 Gigantidas platifrons | reverse complement strand
AGTTTTAATTATTGTTAAATACAATGTAATATATAAATATATAAGCATACGCATTTTCTATTAATATACTATCAGTCTGTAAAATAGTTGCAATGTTTTAAATAGCTACATGTATATTGAGATAGATTAAGTGCTTACTGTTCACCGATCATCAGCTTTGTTGCGCGTTTCAGTGATCATGGTGCAACCGGTGTCACAGGTTCTAGTTTGAAGTTTATCTACTTTGCGAATTCTAATATATGCGATCTGAGCTAATTGATGTGGCAATTTATTTCATGAAAGGTGATAAATCAATCCGAAAAGAAGTAATACCATCTATAAAATAGAAGGAAGTTGCTAAATAAACGTTAAGGAATACCAAAGGACAATTAAAAATGGATAATTTAGAGAAACTGGCAACATAGTGTACAAAAGACGAAAAAAAAAACAAGCTGAAAGAACAACACAATATGTGATGCACACCACTATACTTAAACAAACACAAATAACGTAAATAAGACATGATTCCTCCTACAAACAACTGGAGGTACAAGACGAACAAAACAAACACAAATAACGTAAATAAGACATGATTCCTCCTACAAACAACTGGAGGTACAAGACGAGCTAAATAACATAGTGCATGATATATAAAGTTGCTATTGGATACAGTGAATATGAATAGGAGGGTTATGGCTATGGTATTTAACGCCACTTCCAACAATAGTTCAGCTATATTGTGGTGGTGTGGATATGTATTGGGTGTAAAGGCTAACCGAACATCGTTTTTATTCAGATATTATTTATGTTAGAGACTAGATAGTGCAGCAACGATAAATATTGGTCGTTACAAATGTAAGCAGATTGTTGAAACAATGAGACATTGTAGAGAGATAGACGATTAATCATTGTAGAGAGATAGACGATTAATCATTGTAGAGAGATAGACGATTAATAATTGTAGATAGATAGACGATTAATCATTGTAGAGAGATAGACGATTAATCATTGTAGAGAGATAGACGATTAATCATTGTAGAGAGATAGACGATTAATCATTGTCGAGAGATAGACGATTATTAATTGTAGATAGATAGACGATTAATCTTTGTCGAGAGATAGACGATTAATCATTGTAGAGAGATATACGATTAATCATTGTAGAGAGATAGACGATTAATCATATTTCAAACTGATGTGTGATAAAACCACCGACTTGTCGCAATTCATTGACAAGCTTTATCATATAATGTTGTATCGAATACACCTCGCCATGAACGGAGTTCGAACTCACAACTACCACAGGTCATGACTAAGACGGTCCCTGAGTGTGTGATATGCATAGTTCAATAAATCTGTGAATAAACGAATAAAACACTAGATGTGTCGGAACGACAGGAATGTCCTCGTCGTGAATATTAAGGAGGCTCGCAAATGTTTTCACCCTTTTTTAATTCCCTCAGTAATAGGTTAAGAATAACAAACTATTGTTTAAGATCTGTATCCTCAAGCCTCCTTAAGTTCACAAAATGTATTCCAGGAAACAATATTGCCGAAACAAATCTTGATATGATCAGGAATCTACAACACTTGCATATGAATAAGAAGTCCGATACCTTTAAAACATTGCCTTTTAATAGCCATTGCATTTTTTTGTGAAGTAAGGGTGTCATGTGGTCTAAATAAGGATAATAACACAATTACCGAACACAGAGCAATCTTCCAAAGGGAAATTCAAAACTCATAAATCAATAAACAGACAAAATCAGTCAACAACCATAATTGATATCAAATGTCCTCCAGTGAAAACAAGGTACAATGTTGATCCGTAGATTGTGGTGGGGAAGGTCACACACTGTTGTAGGTCATTTGTTTTGAAATGCTGAATTACTTTTTCATAAAGATATGGAGTGGTATTGCGATTAACATTGAAATTTCCAAGAATAATGGTATGTTCAGATGCTGACAATGGATGGAGCTGATGTATATCATTTACAAATACCGAATCACTGGATGAAGGAGAGCGATACAACAAAACTAATTATAAATGTTAAGGATGTTTGTATCTTAATTTCAATTAATTCTGCAATTGGTAGTCTAACAACAAGAATGACTTCTGTTTTGAGAGATTCTTTGACACAGATCATTATTTCATGAGTGTTGTTGTTTGCTTCGTAGACAGTTGTGGGCCGTTGTATTGATCTATCTTCATATTGTCACCAGAATTTTAAACAGATATGTCATGTTTGGGAGGGGTATTTGCGAAAATACCAGTCGAGAGACGAACAATTTCCCGAGCCGAATGGCGAGGGAAATTTAGTCTCAAGACTGGTATTTTCCGCAAATACCCCGCCCAAACATGATATATCTGTTTACTTACACCAAATATTATTTAGAACACTGGCAAAATAAATAATACCTTTTGTTTATCGTTTTCAGGACCTAACATGATGTATCTGTTTAATTCTACGAAAGATGTTACATAAAACGCACAACTGATAACGTTTTGCAAATTTTGTCACAAACGTCTCGGTGAAGAGTAAAAACGGCAAATACGATTTTGCAAATACAATGAAAAAAAGTTAAATCTTATGCAAATACACCTACATGAAGTAAAAATTCTGCAAATTCACAATGCAAAGCCTGAATTTGTAAAAAAAACATATCACGGCTATGAACCAATCAGAATCAAGCATTCTGATATAAGGTGTAATTAAAAAAAATGTTTCAGTAAAGCAAATGATATCAGCATATAATAATATGGGATCTTCAAGCATATCTGGAAAATGATGTTTTGCTGATCTGGTATTTAGAACTGAAACTATGATNACAATAATATTGAGAAGAAACAAACATAGATCGTATCCTTGGGTTTTCGGTGTAATATGTACCTTTCAATCAAGTCAGTTTTTCGACCGTTTGTCGATACATTTCGGCGCAGTTGATAATTTTTGAGCTTCTGCAATGACCACAGCTGATCGTCGTCCGCCATCTTGGAATCGAATAACTGATAGAACACATGCGCCACCTTTCGGGAAAGGCGTAGGTGAACCCCATTGGGAACTACAATTTGAATGATATGTAAAATTCTAAAATCCAAGAACAGGATTTGGCCAACATTATTCAGTGGGAACCCATCATTGTAATTCCAAATACCAAAAATCAAGTCAATATCTCAAAGCATAGTGAAATAAAATGGTGACTAAATATTTGGCAAAAGTTAAAAGTCCAAGGTGTGTAACTTAGCCCAAAATAATTAAATCGGAAAGAATTCAAACTTGATCGGTAACTCATCACTATACACTCACATACCAAAAATCAAGTCAATATATCAAATCATAGTGACAAAAAAGTGGTGACAACTTAATATTTGACAAAATTTCAAAGCGCAACGGCTGTAAGTTGCCCAAAAATAATGCAACCGGAACGAATTTCAAAGTTGATCTGTAACTCATCATTATACACTCATATACCAAAAATCAAGTCAATATATCCAAGCATAGCAAAAAAAAAGTGGTGGACAACTGATAGATCTATAACGGAAAAAATGGTGACAGCTGTTTTATTTCGGAATTACGGAATGACACTATACATAAAAAGATACTTAATGAAACTATTGATATTTACAAATAACACGCAACAATATATTAAAGCATATTTAATAATTACACATTAACGCTATTATTAATTATGTATCTAGGGATACTAACTTTTGCAAAATGATCTCTTTACGCTTTGGGGAAATAAAAAGTACAACAAATGAAATGCGATATATGCAATGTAACTTCAGAATATTATATGGTGACAAACAAAACAAATATAATTATTCCATTTCTTTTGTCAATAAATCCATTTCCACGATCCGAAATAAAATAAGTCCTTTGAATTTTAAGCAACAATGACGCCAGCTAATTAACATGTTAAAATTTTATGTTATTTTCTATTTATGCCGAATTAAACATGTTTCAGTGTTCACGAATACATTGAATTGTAGTTTCCCCTTTTTGATTCAATGTTCGTTTTTATTTTTTAAATTAGAAGGTGTTGATTTAGATTAGGATTTACGTCAGGAACCTGTATATTTAATAATAATAATAAAAAAAAAAAAATACCACACTGTTGGGAACACCTCCATAATCCAATACAAAACTCGTAGAAAAAGGTGAAATCGATATTCTTCACATGCAAATACATGACCGCTAACTTTCCTGGCTTGGTACAGGCACTTCAATAAGTGACGGTGTTAAACTAGCTTGATGTGTCTAAACCTCCTTCTTAGTCAAATTATGCGGTCATGCAAGTGCTTTCCAGGTGTGAGTAAAAAGTCAACCCTCAAATATAACTGAATGCCCGTATCACATATCACCAATAGAGCGTGGGTTCGCGCCCGGCTTTGTAAATTACAAAAAAGGTGCACTCGACTCGCATCCGCAAGTGATAAAGTTTACCAGTTGTCGGTGGTTCTCTCCGGGTACTACAGCTTCTTCCACCATTACAACTGGTCGCCATCGTATAGCTGAAATATTGCTGAAAGTGGCGTTAAACACTAAATCGAATAAAATCAAGTCAAGTATAACTGGGTAATTTGGAATATATGAATAAAGGGTACATCGAAGTCCCGGGGGCACACCCCTTTTAATACGATATAAAAGTTACCACCCTTTTTTATTTCCTCATGTGACACCAGATTGTTCGTCGCTGTACAAATGATACTAAAACCTAACAATCTCAACGAAACGAACATTGTACTTCGGTGTGCTTACGCACAGGGCCTCGTTGGCCAGGGGGGACATCTTCCTGCCAAAATTTGTTTTACAATGTCTGACCTAATATAACGTAATATTTTAAATATTCCTAAATTTTTAGAGCATGTATGCCTGATTGCCTGTGTGGGCCTACCGGGTCTATCTCCTTCAGAGCTGGGCCTCATAATTTAACAAGCGCAGGGCCTCATTTGTCCTAAATCCGGCACTGTCTATATATTAGTAACTAATTTCTTGTTCGTTTTGGTCTTAATAGTTTGGTAGTTGGATTTTTACTACCTAAGCAATGAGTGGCTATCACAACTAATGTTGTGAGTTCAAATTCTGTTCAGGCGAGGTGTACTCGATACAACATTATGTGATAAACTTTGTCAGCGACTTGCGACAGGTCGGTGGTTTTATCCGGATACTCCGGTTTTCTCTACCAATAAAACTGACTTTCACGATATCGCTGAAATATTGTTGAAAGTGGCGTTAAACACCATCATACCTACCTGCCTACATCCTAAATTGGAATAGCTTTCAGGGTAAATAAATACAGAGAATTCACATTGGCTTCACATCCCACTCAGGCGAGGTGTACTCGATGCAACATTATGTGATAAAGTTTGTCAGTGACTTGCGAGAGGTCGGTGGTTTTCTCCGGGTACTCCGGTTTTCTCCACCAATAAAACTGACCTTCACGATATAACTGAGATATTGTTAAAAGTGTCGTTAAACACCATAACCCTAATCCCTCATTTCAAAAAATCAAAATTGTGTCGCTTATAGAGTGTCTGAAAAACACCAGCAACATCTACGCAGTCGATTAGAATATGTTTCAGTGAATAATTGGTAATTCTTCATTATTTAATACTTTACATCTACCTTGACCTATACTCTACCACATCTTGTCAAAACAACCAGTTCCTTCTGATTTTGACCGGCAGAACAAACAGTCTTGCCAACAAAGGAATGCATTTCGTGATATTTCTTTTGAATTTGGAGATCCGAACCTTGCCTCCAGCATTTCAAAATATATTTTGCTATAAAATATTTAAAATCAGTAAATATATTATTCAATGTGTACGTGTCTTCTTCCTCGACCACTGTGTTGCCATGGATACCTATATGATTAAGGATTCATGTGAATATGATATGCTTACAGATAGCAAAAAGATTTCATAAATTTCAATTATTATTTTTTTAGGGGAAAGGTTTTTGGGTTTTGCAATTCTCAATTGCCAACAAACAAGAAAGAAAATCCGAACACATCATGCATTTATTTTTATCAGAAGAGACAACGAACTTCAAAGCAATAAGTATAGTATTAGCTTCTGTACTGATGATCGAACTGGCAGATGACACTGGAAGCTGTCGGAATGCAGCTGTTGATGATAGTATGTCACCATTATTTGAACCATCAGTATACATTAGATCTTGATGATGAATTATTAAAGGGCTGTTTCAGATTTTTTGTATTTTCCAAGTTCAAAATTAAAGTTAAGTTTTGAATTTAACCATGGACGGCTTCACCAATCGTTAACATGATTTGAAGCATTCGAGACTTTCTTAACGCTCAGAGCGATTGTCGTAATCCTTGATGATGAATTGTATCAAACAGTGGTTTGATATAAGGTAATACGGGATAATCCGTACATAATACGTCGGTAATCTCATTTTGATTGAATCAGCGATCTATCTTAATTTACTGGACATAATTGTTAAAATATTAAGTGCCGCACACAAATTGATATCTACGATTTTATAATTCATACCTAAAAAAATGGGATTTACGTTTTTAGTTGAAAAACAAAATGTTTGAATGTTTAAATAAATATTAAATGGGTAAATTTCAAAAGGTATCGTGATTGGCAGAAAGTCTATTTGATATCATATTCATGATCAAATTATTTTACTGAAACTATGAAGAAAATTTGATATTACATTGATAATTTATATATATAATATGATGCATAACAATAAAATTTAAAACTAATCCTACGTACAAAATGATTGCAACTGATATAAACCCTATCATTGGTACGGGAGAGAAATAGTACGTGACAAGGACTTCGAGATGAAGTATGCACGTTTTAAATGTGTAGTGATTTTACTTAGTGCATTCATATTGGGTAAGTATAATTTTATTTTTATTCTTGTACTTTTAAGTATTTTAGATAGAGTTATGATATCAATAATAATGTATTGTATTTATTGTTATCTGATGGGGGCTTGAACCCACGATCTACCTCAATATGTCACTCACGATGATATAATATTGTAATTCAATCATGCGCTTTGCGCATTCGTGAGTTACCGCGTTATTTGGTCATTCGTGACATAATGTTCATAAATGAAACTTGTAAATTAGTTATAGTTTAGAACAAAGTCAGAAAGAAAATGTCAGGGACAATCTTCACATTTTCATAAATTACTTTCCTTGACTAGACGAACCTAATAAATAAAGACATTCTTTGTGTATAAAACAATTTAATGTGCATATAAAATAAAAAAACAAAAGGCAATAACCATAGATGTAGAATTATGTTTTTATTTATATTTTAGTGTACAAACCAATTTCTTAAACACATTTGAAAAAAAACGACCATATTGTTGAAAGTGGCGTTAAGTACTATAACCCGAACCCTTTAAAAACTGTGTCGCCTGCATCATTGGTAGACAAATCAGATAAAATGTTGGCGTTGTTGAATGTCGGACGAATACCAGAAACATCAATTAAAGTATGTTTTAGTGAAACATTGGAATGTATTTCGGTCGGAACAAAATGTCCAGCCAACTAAGAAATTCATCTCGTGTAATTTGATATGAATTTGCGGGTCCCAACTTCCCCGTCAGCATTACAAAATATATTTCATTATGAAAGGCTTAAAATCCATGTAAGAAATAGAAAAAAAATATATTGGGTTATCTAATGCGTCATTGGTTTCCTGGTCAATCAATGTGCTGTCATTCATATTTTTTATCAAATAAAAATGTTTTGAGCTTTACAACTCTCAATTGTCAACAGGCAAGAAAGATAATCCAAATATATCATCAGAAGAGGAAACGAGCTTCAAATCAAGTACGAAATGTAGTATTACATTAGCTTTTGAACCGAAGATCGAACTGACAGATGGTAATCTTAGAGGAGAAGCCTGCTGTCGGAATACAGTTGCTGAAGAAACTCTATCATCATCATTTCAACCACCAGTATAAATTGGAGAGTTTTCACAATTTACTTATCTAATTTCAGCAAAATGTTGATGAATTTTCAAATGATTTGCTCCAATCTTTTTGCATTCTCGAATCTGGAATGACATCACACTATGAAATTGACCAATCAATGAAAGCATTTCTGACATAAAGAAAATATTTTAGGGTGAAGCCAAGCAAGATCCTCGGGATTCTACACAGGCTCCAATGTATATTAATTTATTCGATATCTACAAACAGTAATTAAATATTTTAATCAAAGTCACTGCTGAGCCTTGTTGACACTAAACCAGGAATTTATTTTGATTTTGATCAATTTATATAAGACAGTTTTATTTCAATTAAAAAATAATAAATTCAAATTTCCTCTGAAATCGAGGTAAGACCCGAGGATTCCGTATGGCTTCACCTCATTCAATTATTAAATGCCCGGATGTTCGGATATGAGAATTTTCCAAGTTCAAAATTAAAGCTAGGTTTTGAATTTAACCATGTAAGTTTTTTAGGAATTACAAACCAAATTGATATCAGAATGATCAAAATGTTTAAATCTTATCCAAAGGCCAAGCAAATTAAATTATATTAGGTTGTTAATCATCATAAATACTGTTATATAAAAGAGAGTCCGTCGTGGTAGTGATCGTATGGTAGTTGGATTTACAACTACCTATGTAATAGGTGCCTATCACCACTGATGTTGTGAGTTCGAATCTCGATCAGGGCGCGGTGTACAACATGTGATAAAGTATTGTCCAGGTACTCTAGTTTCTCCCACCAATACAACTGACCGCCACGATATAACTGAAATATTGTTGATAGTGGCGTTAAACACCATAAAACCAAACAAACCAAGCAAAACTATACAAAAGATTAAAAACTTAGTCCTAAGCAGGATTCGAAGAATTAAATCTGCATGCTTCAATCGTGTGCCGTAATCCTTGATGATAAACTGTATCAAGCATTTTGATATAAGATATGTATGTTGATCCGTAAATAAAGCATCCGTAATCTCATTGTGATCGAATCAACGATCTATATAAATTTAATATATATGTGCTATCAACACTCCAGTCAGTTCTGAACACAATTGTTAAAATATTAAGTGCACCGAGACACTTATCGTAAGCATTTTAGTAAGAGGTAGAAAGGTAAGCATTCTATCAAAAATAAGACCTAAACATTTAGGTATTTAGGTTCTGTAACTACGTTTATAGGAGAATTTTACAATATTAAATCTAGATGTAGTTATATAACAAAAGTGCATACCATCAGTGATCGCATTATGTTATGGCTCTGTCGTCGTCGTGGTCGTTCTCCTCCTCGTTGTCGACGTCGTCGTGGTCGTTCTCCTCCTCGTTGACGACGTCGTCGGTGTCGTCCTCGTCCTCGTTGTTGTTGTCGTGGTTGTTATCGTCATCAATGTTATCGTCGTTGGTGTTGTCGTTATTATCGTCATCGGTGTCGTCGTCGTTTTCGCCATCTTCGTTGTTGTTGTCGTCGTTGTTATCGTCGTCGGTGTCGTCCTCGTTGTCGCCATCCTCGTTGTTGTTGTCGTCGTTGTTACCGTCGTCGGTGTCGTCCTCGTTGTCGCCATACTCCTAGTTGTTGTCGTCGTGGTCATCGTCCTCACTGTCGTCGTCGTTGTCGTCCGTCTGTAAACAATTGGTTTCCGTGCGATAAGTCACATTTTGGTATGCGGATCCTTCTAAATTTTGACTACATTATCCTTGGCACTGACTAATGCTTTGTCTTTATTTGGTGTATTGTGACCCGATATGCTTCAAACAAGAGGTGCAAAAATGGATGTTTCTCTTAATTTTACACGAATAGCTTATTTTCATCTGAGTTTGATGGTTGTTTTTAATTCCTTTGGGAAAACCCTTTCAGAATAATACATATTATGTAACAATTACCGTTTTTGGCATAAAAGGGACTCAAAAGGGGACAATTTCAAACGTCAAATTTTGAACTTTTTTTTATTTTTCATCCGGTTTTAGATGCAATTTTTTGGGGACAAATTGATCATTTGAATGGCTTATTGATGGGTCATAAACATATTTAGTTATTTATTTAAAATTACGAAATTGTGCATATATGGAAGGCATATAGAATTTTAATTATTCAACCAATTTGGATGCAGTTTTAGTTTGAGATTGATTGGATAGCGAGCGTTAGTAGTATGTTGACGCATTTCCTCTATCTCTTACGCGTGTGGAGATAAATTCAAGCAAATATCAAATTAATTTTCATCCAAGGGGGGGGGGGGGGGGGNCTTACGCGTGTGGAGATAAATTCAAGCAAAGACCAAATTAATTTTCATCCATTGGAGGGGGGGGGAGCAAAATGAGCATCATTATGAGTTATTAATAAACCAGAAAAAAATGCAATTTTATTTGAGAAAGTGGTCTAAAAGGGACCAAAATTCTGAAATTTCATATATTTGGAAAGTATATGGATTTTTTTTTTCTTTCAATTTTGATTCAATTTTTTTGTCTTTGAATTGAATGTGCGATGATCTAAAGAGGTAAACAAAGGCCGATATCACAAAGTTGAACTTTGTTTTATTTTACATCCATTTTTAATGCAGTTTGTTTTTCAAAATGATCATCTTTATGGGTTATTGATGGATCATGAAAATAAAACGAAAATGTAATGTAGCGGATCGTCATTTACTACATTGTACCTATCTAAACGTTATTTTCTGTGCCTGTACTGAGTAAAAGGATACGGTCATGTATATGTTTGTCTTAGGGTTGAATTTACCTCTATTTCTACTTTTCCACGATTTTATTTTTAGAACTGTTCAGAGAGTGTGTTATTTTTTCCTCCCATTTTACTACGTCGTCTATCAGCAGAGAAACAACACATGGAAGCAATTCCTTAATATTTTAGAAAATAAAATATTCTACTAGTGAAAAATGAAACATGAATATATGCGTTACAAAATGATATTATTCTCTTTATTCTATTGTTTTTCTAGCTGTATACGGTTTTGATTGGATACCGGCATTAAGAGTTGGCGTTTCTTCAAGAGTTAGCGTTTTCTCTTTATGGAACTATACTGGAGTCCATTGTGACAAAGGAAACGTACTATACAGACATTCATTCATAGATACTATTACAACTCTAAAAAGCTGCATCAAAAGTGTAAGTAATTCATAATTGAAACATAATCTTTCAAAATCATGACGTTTTAATACAAAATCATGACATTTTAATACAGAATCATGATATTGTAAT